>ML259150.1:0-55104 GCA_005239495.1 Nicotiana undulata
GCGGTTCCACAGGTGCGTGAATTCCATCGCAGGTGCGAAATTAAGTTGGTTTGAGTTCCATCGTAATTGCGGACACCGCAGGTGCGAGTTTTGTGTGGCTGAGCCATCTTCGCAGGGGCGACAATTCCTCGCAGGCGCGAGGTCGCTCTTGCGTCCAAAAATCCGCAGGTGCGGAATCACTGAAGCCTTTATGCACATTTTCACCGCTTTTTGTCCAACTTTCAGTCCAATTCAACACCAACCTTCATAGCATCATTTCCCTGAAAATTGAGCAATTATACACTAACAACGACCTCAAATTATCATTTAANTATACTAACAACTTCAACTGACTACATATAAGAGTAACTCAACTACGATGAATAGAACGTGTATTAAAAACTTCGGTTAAAGAATAATAAACCTTACAACGAAAGAAATAGCATGTATTAGTAACTTCAATTAAGACACATAAGAGTAAACTCGGCAATGGAAGCTAGAGCATAAAATAACGACTACAATCTAAGCATATAAGATTGCATTCGATAACAAAAGATGTAAGAAGTAATAATAACTTCTAATTAAACTCATAAAGCAACGTAAGAGTCTAAACCGGTCAATTTTGCCACATATAAGTCGGGTACACACTCGTCAACTCATGTACACTTCTTCCACATGATTCAAACAATACATTCGACCCAAATCCTAAGGGGTAGTTCCCCCACACAAGGTTAGGCAAGATACTTACCTCAAAGAAGCTAAATCAATACTCTCAAAAGACATTCTCGTGTGAAACAATCTCCGACGACTCGAATCTAGCCAAAATAACTTAATATCAAAAATAAAAGCCAAAGGAAATAATTTCAGATAATAAAGCTTCGATCTTTAATGAAAACAAAAGGTCAATCCAAAAAGTCAACTCTAGTGCCACACCTCGAAACCGATAAAACTCACTAAATTCGAACATTCATTTCGATACGAGTTCAACCATACCAAAATCATCCAATTATGACCTCAAATTATCGTTTTATACTTTAAAAGTTTTTACAAAAATCCCCAATTTCCTCCAATTCAAATCACTGATTAAATGATAAAATAAAGATGGAATCATGAAATATAACCATATCTAAGTCAAGAATACTTACCCCAATCCAAATGGTGAAGTTTTCCTCAAAAATCGCCCAAATTCGAGCTCTACAACTCAATATGTGATAAAAACAACCAAACCCTTGATATATAACTTGTTCTGCCTAGCAATTCACTTTTGTTGAGCCTCAGTCGCTATCATCGCAGATGTGAAATCAACTAAAATCCCAAATGTCCTCTCCTGCATCCAAGACACCGCATCTGCGGTGTCGCTTCTGCAAACAATAAAGCGTACATGCGCGATCCCTTTTGCAACAAAACCTTCGCATATGTGGAAACCTCCTACCGAGCTCACTACCGCACATGCACGTACTGACTTGCTCATGTTGAGTCATATCCGTGGGTATGACATCATAGATGCGCATCACCTCAGCCAAGTTAGCTCGCTTCTGCGCCCTCTTATCCAAACTTGCGGTCACCGCACATGCGCCCATTGGTCCGCAGGTGCAACCACACAGGATCCCTGCCCAAACTAGCTTCAACCAACATGATCCAAATGATCCAAAACCTGTCTGAAACACACCCGAGGCTCCCCGGGACCCCGTCCAATAACACCAACCAATCTCAAAACATAACGCGGACCTACTCGAGGCCTCTAATCACACCAAACAACAATAAAACTATAAATCACACCTCAATTCGAGCCTAATGAACTAATGAACTATCTTCTACAACTCGCACTGAATCATTTCAAATCAACTTGGAATAGTCCCAAATTTTGCATGCAAGTCCCAAATGATACAACATACCTATACCAACTCCCGGAATCACAATCCAAACCCGATATCAATAAAGTCAACTCCTGGTCAAACTTCTCAACCTTCCAAACCTTCAACTTTCTAACTTTCTCCAAAAAGCATCAAATCAACCTGCGGACCTACAAATCCAAATCCGTACATAAGACTAAGTCCAAAATTACCATACGAAGCTATTGGAATCATCAAAACACAATTCTAGAGTTGTTTATACAAAAGTAAAACTCCGGTCAACTCTTATCACTTAAGCTTCTCAAAACAAGAATCGTTCTTCCAATTAAATTCCAAATCGCCTGAAACCGAAAACGACCATGCACGCAAGTCATAATACATAATACAAAGCTTCTCAAGACCTTAAACCACTCAACGGAATGCTAAGGTTCAAAACGACCGATTGGGTCGTTACATTCTCCCCTTCTTAAACAAACGTTCGTCCACGAACGTGCCAAGAGTCTTTCCCAAGCCATCAAATTGTTGTATAAACTCATCATACACATGAATACGGGTGAGCACACGTCACCTTAATCCACATAAGCCCAACAACACCATCACAATTGAAGACTATTCCTTCCACCCATACAGATAAGCCTTAGAACCAAATTTCAACATCCGTTCATCCCCCAAAGACCCGATTCCCACACATACACCCTGTATCAACCTCAACCCGTTGAAACAACCATAAGTTTTCTATCACGTTATAGATACACGACACAATAGATCACACATATGCCCATAACAACAACTCTAACCACAATAGTTGTCCATAATCAAGCCCCGCATTAGTAATCAACCTCGTATCAACTAGAAGCTTGTCCCAAACCTTCCCGACACTTATAATGATGCAAGAAACAAGTAGATCTCATAAACACTCACCCAATCAACAAGCCACATCAAACGCCACTTGGTCACTCACAAGCACAACTCGAATATGACTGATTATGGAAAGAGAAACACATGATAGAACTATTGAACAAGTCTAGCATGTACAACTTCCCATCGGTATCGTACTATGAATCAATTCCACAAGGTAGAAACAAACATGTGAACTAATCACAAGGATATCATCCTAATATATCTCCACTGCGGCACGTAGACCAGTCCAAACATATAACCCACATGGAAATACGAGGATCCTATCCTCGGATTTAAATCACAAGTAGAGTAGACATCACACCAACCAAAAACCTTTTACTAACTCAATTCCGCGAAACAAAATCACAATATATAACAGAATTCCCATACCCATAGGGCACCTAAATCACAAGTCATAGCCAAACCATCCAGAAATCACATCAAAACCTATTGTATTAAGTAATAGAAAGCTCATACTACTCATTACTCTACATAGTGAACAAACCACAATGATAGACATGGGCTACCACTATAGAATCTCTCAACGGGGGTAAACGCATAAGCAGAGTACAAGAATCATGAAACACGCCCATATAGAAGCAAGATAGGAGGACTTATACCGATAAATATGACCTGATCAAAATAAGACTAATGCTCCTCCATGACAAACTGAAACCATACATGTAGCATTATCATATGGTGCAACGGACTCAGTCTTACCAAGGAAAGCATATCAACGGGTCGGATCGGGTCAGGTCTGCCCCTTTAGGGCGCCCTCTACCCGCCTGCCCACCATCCCTAGCTGGTTGGGCATGTGGAGTAGCAATTGGAATAGAGCCTATAGCCTGATTGATCTGATGAAATCCACCTCTCTCTAGTTTGGGACAATCTCTCATATTATGTTTGGTATCAACACACTCATAACAACCCCTTTGCATGTAAGACTGTTGGTACTGAGTCTGTGCTGGATAACTGGAATAACCGTTGTAGGAACCCCGTGTAGATGGTGCACTAAAAGATGACTGCCTCATATGGGTACCCTGAGGTCCCTAACTAGTTGGAGTACCACGAGTAGTCTAAAGTAACCGGACTGGTCGACTGCCTGAACCTCCGATGTGATGGGTCATAGATGAAGAGTAGAATCCACTCAATCATCCAGGACCTCGATACCTCTTCGACTCCTTATCCTACCTCTCCTCACCCCGAATACACTCTAACCTCCTAGCAATCTCCACAACCTGATGAAATGGAGTATCAATCTCCAACTCCCGAGCTATGCTGAATCTAAGACCATAACAGAGCCCCTCGAAAAATCTATGAACTCACTCTCTAACTGTAGGAACCAAGGCAGGTGCATGTCGGGACAACTCGTTGAACCAAATTGCGTACTATAACACTGTAACAGTGCCCCGACGCAGCTACTCGAACTCTATGCACCACGCATCTCGGAGAGTCTAGGGAACAAACTTAAAAAAATATCTGAAAACTGAGTTTAAGTAAGTGGTGATGCATCAGCTAGCCTACCCTTCTCATAAGCCTGCCAAAACTGATACGCTGCTCCCGATAGTTGAAATGTTGTAAAAGAAACTCCGCTCACCTCCACAATACCATGGTACGGAGAATACAGTGACACTTTTCTAGAAACTCCTGCCGCATCCTTGGTAGTTGACCACTGAAAGTAGGTGGATCATATTTCTTAAACCTCACAAGCCTCTTCTGCTCCTCCTCTGATGCCCCTAGCCTAACCTCAGACTGAGCTAACAGGTTGTACCGGCATAACACCCGCAACCTGACCAATGTGAGCCCGCTGCTCTGGAGTACGGGCGGCATGAGTCTGAGCTCCTCCCCCAATCGAAGTAAGCAGTGCCACTAGGATCAATCCCTCCAGAACCAATGTAGTAAACATGCTCAAGAGCTGCGTTAAAGTATCCTGAAGTCCGGGGGTGGCAACAGGCGCCTCCGGTGCCTGTCCCCAAACCATAGCTACTGCTGGCTCCTCAGCTACTTCTCTAGCATGTGCTCTAGCTCTGGCACGTGCCCCTCATATGCCTCTACCTCGGCCTCGGCCTCTTGCGGCTCTTGCAGGCGACACAAATATCTGCTCAACGTATCCGGTAGTGTGTGTCCTCATCTTATGTGAGAGAAGAGAGATACAAATGCTCAAACTCCAAAAGAAGTGAATCCGCACGATAAAAATGAAAGTAGTGGAATTTTTTACATAGTTATGTAGCTTCTCGAAGATACGTACAGACGTCTACATACCGATCCACAAGACTCTACTAAACTTGATCGTGACTTGTAAAACTTATGAACGAGCTCCGATACCAACTTGTCACGACCCAAAATCCCACCTTAGGCATATGGCACCTAGTCTCTAAGACTAAGTAAGCTGATTACTTATAACAGTTAAACCAGTTAAATATGATATCATAAAATAGAGTTTAATGTAAATACCAAAATAAAGGTTAAACAAGTCAAACATCATTTTATATTTTAGAAAGTTTTTACAAAAATCCCCAATTCCCTCAAATTCAAATCACTTATTAAATGATAAAAACAAAGATGGAATCATGAAATATAACCAAATCATAGTCAAGAAAATTTACCCCAATCCAAATGGTGAAAATCCCCTCCAAAATCGCCCAAAACCGAGCTCTACAACTCAATATGTGATAAAAACAACCGAACCCTCGACATATAACATGTTCTGCCCAGCACTATGGCTTTTGCGAACCCTCAGTCTCATATGAAAAGTATCATCGCAGATGCAAAATCAACTAAAATCCCAAATGTCTGCCCATGCGTCCAAGACACACCGCATCTGCAGTGTCGCTTCTGCGAACAATGAAGCACAACTGCTTTTGCGACAAAACATCTGCATCTGCGGAAACCTCCTACCCAGCTCACTACTGCACCCGAACATACTGACTCGCACCTATGGAGCCGCATATGCGAGAATGACATCAGAGATGCGCAACACCTCAACTCCCAGTCAATCAATAACACCAAACAATCTCAAAACATAACGTGGACCTACTCAATGCCTCAAATAACACCAAACAACAACAAAACTACGAATCGCACCTCAATTCAAGCCTAATGAACTAATGAACTATCAACTTCTACAACTCGCGCTGAATCATATCAAATCAGCTCGGAATGACCCCAAATTTTGGATGCAAGTCCCAAATGACACAACAGACCTATACCAACTCCCGAAATCATAATCCGAACTTGATATCAACAAGTCAACTCCTGGTCAAACCTCTAAACCTTCCAAACCTTCAACTTCTATCTTTTGCCAAAAAACATCAGATCAACCTACGGACCTCCAAATCCTAATTCAGACATACTCCTAAGTCCTAAATCATCATAAGAAGCTATTGGAATCATCAAAACACCATTCCGAAGTCGTATATACAAAAGTAAAACTCCGATCAACTCTTACCACTTAAGCTTCTAAAACAAGTATCATTCTTCCAATTAAATCCTGAATCGCTCGGAAACCGAAATCGACCATACACACAAGTCATAATACATAATACGAAGCTAGTTAAGACCTTAAACCACCGAACGGAATGCTAAGGCACAAAACGATCGATTAAGTCGTTACAAGAGTGTTTGAATCTGGTGATTAGCCTTGTAAATATTTCAAAGAGAGATATGAGATGAAAAAAAGGAGAAACGATATATTAAAAAAAATTATTTATAGTAGAGAGACTATTCCAAAGAGGATAGGTGAAGAAGAATAAAAATATACTAAAATAAAAAAGAGAAGAGAGGGATAACAGAAAAAAAAGAAGAAAAAAAAGGTTAAATTAATGAGGCACAATATAAATCTACCATAGGAATTTTTTTTTGTCTTAAAAAGAATTAATTTTTACTTCTGCTTCTACTTGTTGAAAAAGCCAGAACTTAATGTCTGTTTCTAAAAAAATCGGATTACTTTTCTGCCTTGGCCAAGAACCTTAAATATAAAAAAAACAAAAAATATTTTCTTATAATTGTTTTCTTGTTTCTTGCGAAAAAAGGAAGACTCGCGCGTGAAAGAAAACGCGCGCAAGCACGTGGAAGGTTCTACAGATGCGCAGACAAAGCTCCTCTTAAACCCCATTTCCCTGTACTCTCCTCTCTAAAACCCCAAAAATCAGTACCACCATTTCCGCTGTTCCTTAAACCCTTAAATTCGCCGACCAAACTCCGGTGATGACAAAATTATCGAAGCTAAATGTATCGAACCCCAAAGTCTGGGTTGTGATCGGCGTCGGTGTCGCCGGAATATTGATCCTGGCTGAAGTTCAACGGCGACGATTGAAAGCCAGAAACTCAATCAAAGAAGATTTTGGCGCGTTCATTGAACGCGTTGAGCTGCTTCCGTTTCCTCAACCACCTCCTCCTGCTGCTCCACTTTCCCTTTCTGCCCTCACTTTTGCCATCAAAGACAAGTTCGTCACACTTCTCTGTTAAATAAATTTGGCCATTTGATGAAGAACAGTTTGTTTTTAAATTGTTCTTTTTGGACTAACATTTTTGTTTTCATAAATGCAATTTTGGACGTGGAATTGGTTTTAAACTCTTTTTTTTCTTTTCCTGTATTTGCGGCTGCTATAGTATTGATGTGAAGGAATATGTGACGGGTTTCGGTAGTCCGGAGTGGAAGCGGACGCATGAGGTGGCTACGAAGACAGCCATGGTCGTGACTGCTCTTTTGAAGAATGGTGCTACTTGTGTTGGAAAGACCATCATGGATGAATTCGGACTCGGGTAGCAATGTTTTAATTGTATTCTTTGGCATTAATCCTTCTCATTTTATATGACCATATTTTTTTGGATACAGAGTTTCAAAAGTTAATTTGAATCATAGGTGTGTTTGGTAGGAAGGAAGTCATTTTCCATGGAAAATATTTTCTTAGAAAATGTTCCATGGAAATATTTTCCTAGAAAATATTTTCTAGTATTTGGTTGGTGAGTGAATTTATCCGTAGAAGAAATATATATTAAAGATTAACAATAATATCAACAAATGGGAGAGTGTTTTGAAGAAAATTTGGGTACTAGAGATTATTGGTAATGTCTAACTGTTAATTGAAACAATAATATGAAGTTAGATATTGAGATAGTTGCAAGGAAAATGACTTTAGCCCACAAGTGATAGATATCATTTTCCTCCTTTTGATGGAAAATGTTTTCCATGAAAATACTTCCGCGAACGAAACGCCATGATATCCTCATGATATTTTCCTGGAAGTCACTTTCCCTCTTACCAAACACACCCTGTATCAATTAGGTAAACATTAAATTAATCATGAACAGTAGTTTGATAGAGAAAACATCTCATCAAAATTCAAACATTGAATCATTCAATGAATTTGAATTCTTAAAAGTTGTGAAAGATGTATAGGAATGGAATGCTAACAAACATTCTCGAATGTCTCAAAATGGATAGAGTGTTTGAAAATTTGGGATGGAGGGAGTATGATGTTCAGCTATATCAATGGCTGTTATTGGACGCTGCACTAAGCCGCTAACTTTCCTCCCCCCGGAATGTTTCAGGGTTACTGGAGAGAATCTGCACTACGGGACTCCGACAAATCCAAAAGTGCCCTCTCATATTCCGGGTGGCTCATCCAGTGGTTCGGCTGTTGCTGTTGCAGCTGAACTGGTTGATTTTGCTCTAGGTATGGTTTTTCAATTGAAGCTACAGTTTTTAAGAGTCACTGATTCAAAGTTTTCCTCTTCTTGTGTTCTCTGTTTCATTTTGATTAAGCCGTAATGGTTTGAAGTATGCATATGATGCACGAATATGTTGGACCTACTGAAGATATGCTGTAGTCAAGGCCTCCTCTTTGGTGCCTCCCCCCCCCCCCCCCCCCTTATTTTTTTCTTCTTTTGGATAATAAAAGAAGACCTATGGATTTAATTTTTACGAGGTTGATTGGTTTCTGTTTAACTAGATTGGAAATTTGTAAAAGAATTTGACTTCAGATTCAGAAATTTAGATGGTTACAGAGGCTGAACTATTGCAGGTACTGATACGACTGGGTGCATTAGAGTACCAGCAGCATTTTGTGGTGTCCTTGGGTTTAGGCCATCACATGGGGCCATATCAACTATTGGCGTCCTGCCTGTATCGCAAAGTTTGGACAGTATTGGTATGTAGAATTTCGTTATCTCCAAACTATTACCACAGTATTTGCTTTGTGACTAATAGGAGGCCAAAATCTTTATCTGCAGTTGTATGTAAGCATTTAATGAAGAGGTAGAAATAGTCTCCCAACAAAAGTCCCTTAACTTCTTGTTGCAAAACGCATTGGTGGAAACCAGGATAATAAAAAGTTCTTCCCCTTTCCATATTAGAACAGCACCTAAAAAACGAGAAAAAAGGTTGAAAAGTTTTTATGCTAAATGGAATAAAAAGGAACTTTTACCTATGTTGCGCGGACTCTCCAAAACTGCTGCCGCACCCGTGTCGGATCCTCCAAAATACACTATTTTTGGAGGATCCGACACGCACCCATCGATATTTTCGAAGAGTCCGAGCATCATAGACTTTTACTTGTTCTCTTCTTTACGGTTGAAGGCCCCAATCCAGCCCCAATTTCTGATACTCTTCACAAGCATAAAACTAATTCTATGGCCAAATGGGAGCTAAACCCTCAATCATTTCTTGTAACGCTTGCATCCACTATCGGCTTATTCTCCAAATAACGTCATTGCCTTTTCTAGGAAAAAGGTTCTCTAACTTTGGGCACTTCATCTCTACGTGGCATTGGTCTATCAGGCTCTCGCACATTGGAGGAAATTTCTACTGTCGCATCCCTAGGAGTGTAAGCCGTGTCTCTGTCCCTCTGTGGCTGATCATCTGCTTAGATCAACTATTGATTATTGAGTGGTGAGCCATTCTTTCATCTACTACTAGTAGCTAATCAAACACGAGCCTATGGATACTATTTTTAAATATTGGATTTTCATTCCTCCTTTTGCTCCTTTTGCTCCTTCGCTTCTTCCTTCTTCCTTCTTCTGCTCCTCAACATGTGGACTATGGCGGACTTTACTGTTGTTCTCCTCCTTTCAGAGGCAGGTCCATACCATGTTTGGTGGATAAGACTGCATGCTCATATCTAAGAGTCAGTAGTACTTCCGTTGAAACCATGTTAATTATGATTATGTTAACCTTCAGATAAATTTTTGCGCAATAAGCGTTGGCACCATTGCGATCGTCTTGATGTTGCTCAATGGCTATTGTTGCAGGGTCAATTTTTTTCCGTATTGACACTGCACGACAGTCACACATCAATGACTCAACCCTCTCTTTTTCCCTCACGTTTTTGGCTTTAACACTTAGATTATGACAACATATAGAAATCAGAAAAGGCACATAGCTTACAGGAATTTCTTCCCAACTTTGTATTTACTCGTGCTACAAAGGACATAAAAACAACCTTACAAAAAGGAGTCAAAAGGCAGCCAACACTCTACCTTGACAGTCTGCCTTGACTAAGGATATATAGGCAACGTTTTTGGCTCACAACCCTATCCAAAACCTAGCAGTTGACATCCCAAACTGCAAGAAATTCTAAATTTCGAATTTCAAACAAGACAACTTCCCACAGCCCCGCATAGCCACTATGCTGAAAAACAGGAAACTGCCCAAAGTGGCCAACTGCCTTGCATATGCGTGGCACATGGGCACAACCTTTGAATTTTGGTGCCAACAGGCCAACTCTGTCATGTCTTCACGCCAAGCGCTCGTGCAGGTGCATCATGCCTTTGCGCGCATGTCTGCCACCGCCGCATGCCCAGCTCGCATGACACTGCCTTGCCCGCGCCCATCTGCCTTGCCACGCTCTGCCTTAGCTTGCCTTAGTTTTTCCCACCTTTGCTATGCTTCTGCTGCCCGTTGTCTTTGCCTTGCCGTGTGGCCACGCCAATGCCATGGTCTTGTCATGCTTGGCACCTTAGCCACATGCGGTCGTTCCACAGTCCATGCCCATCAACACCTGCCCATGCCGGACAGCCTTGTCAACATGATGCCACAGTCATCATAGGGCTGTGCCGAGGCCCGTCATGTAAATTTCTCGTCACGCCCATGCCATGTCCGATCAATCAAGCCGAGGGGCTAACAGCTGTCGACTTGTGGCTCCCGAGGCAATTGCCATCAGCTACTCCTTTTTCGTTACCATAAAACCTGCCGAAGGTGTTCCATATTGACTAGGTTTGTGGGAATCGTACTTAGGGGTGCCTGATGGGAAATTTGCAACTGCGTGCCATTTTGCGATTTACTGTTCTAGACATTTTAGCTGCAAATGCATTTAAAATAAAATGCATGAATGGAAGTGGTTTAAGGACTATTGCAGGGAAAAAGAGTTTATATTAGGTCTACAGGTCAGTCAACCTTGTATAGGCGAGTGAACTATTGAGCTGATAAATGTTGGTTGATCATATATCCTTTCATTAAATTTCCTTGAATCATAGTATCCTTTCATATTTTATTCCTTCATCTAATTGCGAACGATCTATTCTTTAAAAGAATCAACAATGGACAATTTATTATGTATCACAAAAGTAAACACAAAACTAACAAAAGACACGGAGAACAAAAATATGTTCGATGACCGGGTGATACAAGAAGTTCGGTAAAAGCAACGGGGGGAATTGCGTATGCTCATGACTGAGGCCTATCTGGGTCTAAGTGCCTTGGCTAAATGTATTGATGGTAAAGGTGAAATTTCAGCTTCTGAAGTTTGATTGACTTGAAAATTAAGATGGTCACTGTTATTAAAAAAAAAAAAGTTCACGTTGGTGACTATTGGAAACATATGCAGAATTCTCAGGTATTAGTGCTAGGCATTATATCAGTTTCAATTTTTGATGATGGCAATGCCTTTATCAGGATGGTTGGCCCGTGATCCATCTGTGCTGCATCGAGTTGGACATGTTTTACTTCAGTTAGCATCGGTTGAACCTAAGAGGACAAGATGCTTTGTCATAGCCGATGATCTTTTTCAGCTGTGTAACGTACCAAAGCAGAAGACGATGTATGTTGTGAGCAAAGTAATAGAAAAATTATCTGGACGTAAGTTGCAGGTTGCCTTTTCCTTTTTCATCCTAATTTATAAGTATTACAATTCTTCGATGCAGTCATTAGGGTGGCAGCTGCTGATATTATGTACTTCCTTTGTATCACTTATTTTTCTTGTATTTGCACAGATCAGACACCAAAACATCTGAACCTTGGGCAGTATATTGCATCAAATGTACCCAGCTTGAAAGGTTTCCGTGAGGAGTCAACCAACCAGCAAAATGGGATGTCTACCCTGACGGCTCTCTCTTCTGTGATGTTTCTTCTTCAAAGGTCATGCACATTCCATTCTTTGATGGACTAGTCTGATTTTCTTACTAGAAAGACTTTATAAGATGCTCTTATTATGCTTTCCACTTTCACTTTTTCTGTCTGATAGCATGTCCTGCTATGTGCTGTATCTTAGTGGTTTTTAGCATGCACCAGAATTGGTTTCTAGAAAATTTTGAGCATCTCATTTGCTGGATTCTCTCTTCACAAAAATTTTTCCACGAAAATCTCCAAAGCCCTTCCTGTCAACTCCTCTCTCTCTCTCTTTCTCTTTTGAAGAGAAAGCTAATAGCATCTGGCTACAGTTTAGTTATGGCCTCCTGCATTGGGTTGACCACCTTGTGAGATAGCAGTGTCTGTCTATGTGAGGAACTCAGGCACACATGTGCAAAATATCGACCTGCCCTCCAGCGTGGTTTATTTGTTGGAAAGATCATCTGCTTCTTTCTTGCAACATCTCCTGTACCCTCCTGGGTTCCATCTGCATGGAGATAATTTGTTTCCCAGAGGTTCTCCTTTTGCCTTTTCTTTTGTGGCATTGGGAATCTCATCTTGAGTTCTGTAAATCCACGGGGAGAAGATGGTTGTTTCTCTCCCTCAACGAGAGTCCACTGTTTGCCTAGCTAATTTGTATATTCTTCTTTTCCTCATCTTCACTAATGACTTGGTTCACTTGTAGAATAAAGAAAGCTACTTCTCTGTTCTTTGATTCAAGAAATAGTCTCAAGTTTATGGACAACTCTAGATCTGGTCGTAGTAAACTAATTATTTGATACTCTTGCACATTAGATGATGCATAAACTCATTATGAAGTATTTGACATAGAGGGGATACTGGAATTGGAGCTGAATGGTTTCATATTCAATAACCCACTTTTTGATCCTATTCTAAATTGTTCTGCTGTCTCGCTAAATTCTCAATCGTGACCATATATTCATCTAGCAAATGTAGTAGGATTCTCGCCTTTGCTCTGTTCACTATATCTGAAAGACTTCTGCGTAATTTATGATTTATCACCAAAGCAACTATGGGGCACACCTAGCACTGGCAGTATGTTTCACTAAGCCACTTTCACCTTGAGACTTTCAACCGCTAGCTGGAGTTTTTCATATGTTAAAGCACTCCACCTTGTCAATATATCAATAACTTTGTCAAAACTGCAATTATTTCGAAGTTAAGTAGCACGTGACTTGTTAATTGATAGTTATAGTGCTGCATTTTGCACTTTTAGCAGTAAAGCGCTGACAACCATGTGCAAGGAGCTGCTGATCTTCTCTATTAGTAGTAGAGCTCCGACGGATAGCAGGTAGTGGTGGGAAATGTCGAACTGGATTTATTTTTGAATTGGATAGGAGCATTTAGTATTCTCTTCATTTTTGTTGCCTTTCGAGAAAGATTGCTTTACGTGGTTCTCTGTGGTATGCCTTTTAGTGTATTATTTTTTATTGTTTGTCTAAACTTAGTTTATAGACATACTCAACCGCTACATCTGTGCTTTCTCTGGTTTTTTCCTCTTCATCCTGCCTTATCTCGTTGAAAACTCTGATGTAGTCAAGGCTTTGATTTCCTCGTGCCATCATCTCTGTTGCTTAATTTTTCTCAGATACGAGTTTAAAACAAATTATGAAGAATGGATGAAAGCGGTGAAACCAAGGTTAGGTTCTAAAGTCTCCGCTCATGTTGCTGCAGCAATGACCTCGACTCCTGAGAATATTAAAATTCTTTACAAAGTTAGGACCGAGATGCGAGTTGCTATGCAGAATCTTTTGAAGGTATCTTTCGGCAGCTTAAATATGAAATAAAAAATTCTTGTCTATTATGATTCCTTTTTCCTCATACATCCTCTTTCCCACTTTACTTTTTGGGGATGGTGTTTGTTTGGGTGGGGGGTGATTGGGTCTGAGATTTTACCACTCCATTGGTGGCAAGCTATGAGGTACCATTAGCTTCTCATCTCCATCAATACCACTTAAATGTTCAAACAACTTTGGGTACAAATGTCAAGGAAACAGTTCGAAAAGTTGACCATGTCACTTACCGTTTTAATCTCTGATGCAATATAACACTTGGTCTTGCATACCATTTCATGTAACATGTTTATTTTTTGGGTTGTCCCACAATGTTTGGCATGTACAATACATCAGAAAAAATTAGACGACATTTGGTTGGCCAGAAACAGCCATATAGTATTGGACTATTGGTGATGGGCAGTTGGTTGTTAAATAGAAAAAGATTACTAACACTCATGTATAGTTAGTGATTTGGTTACTCTCTCAAAAACCCTGTGCTTCGATTTTTTTATCCCTCAAATAGAGTATCGTGTTACAGGATGGTCGATGTCATTAACCCAATTTGTTAGCTATTCCCTTTTTATAATGCCCACAAGTATGGTTCTTTCTATTACAATTTCAATATATCATACTCCCACTTTTTACATCCAACTATTGTATCGGCATATCTAATGGCATGTTAAAGCTATACAATCATGTATACATTTAACTATCAAAGAAACTTTCTACACCAATTCTTACAATGAGTTCAACATTAACTTCTAGACTATCAACGTATTTATCTCACAGATCCCTGATTTCCCTGCTTGACCACATCACATAAAATAATGTTTCTAAAAGTTGAATATTAAAATATGACCTCAGTTCATTCTAAAGGCAGACAATCTTTAATCTGATTTTTATGTTTGTGGTATCTATTTGGTCTTCATGGAGTATGTATCTCAAGGACTCCCTTTTTTTATTTGAAGAACAATAGCATATTGGTACTTCCGACGACCGCAGATCCTCCTTCAAAATTAAAGTCAAGGAAAGGTCTATTATCGGCTGAAGTTCATGATAGACTATTTGCCTTATTGAGCATTGCCAGTATGTCAGGTTGCTGTCAGGTAATTTCATTTGCAGTATTCAAGCATCATGCTGTACTTAGTCTTCCCCATACTTCCGGTTTCTTTCCATATTTTAGTGATTTCACATTCTGTTCCTTGTTTTGAATGTCAGGCTGCCATTCCTTTTGGAGAACATGATAACCATCCTATATCCCTGTCATTTATTGCATCTCACGGGGCTGATAAGTTTCTACTTGACACTGTCTTGGATATGTATTCCTCTCTTCAAGAGGAAGTAAGCATACAATCCAGTGCATCACCATTACCAGATACCAATGGGAGCATTGATGCATCTGAACTTTTGAAAGAAAAGGTTTTGTTCTCTTCTTTTTCTTTTAATATGTTAAGGTCAACTTAGTTTTCTTCAACATGATTATATTCAGTTCCTTAATTCTCTTTGTGGCATCAAACTGTTTTATATCCTCAACCGGAGAGGCTACAAAGACCTGAAGTATAATTCACATCTCCTTGTTACAGTTTTTTAGCTGCCAGAACTGGTATTCAATATTATCTCTGATGAGCAGCATGTGGGGCACTTAAATATATTAACTTTCACTTACATCGGGTCTCTCTACTCCAAAGAAGAAGGGCCCGCTAATAAGACATACCGGAAACATTCAATTTCACGAAGATTGTTACAACATTGATTTCTAGTCGAGTTGCTACTGCTAAGTGGTTACCATAGTCCTAGCAATTTTTTAATTTCACTGTTAAGTAACAGCATATGCAATATGAAATAATGTTGTGCCTAATAGTTATCCATATTCACGTTACTATCCTATGAAAGTTATGGGTTCTTTCATTAGTATGTTCTTCTAATTTATCATGGTGTTCTGTGTAGGGAAATGCTGCATATAAGGGCAAGCAGTGGAACCAAGCCGTGAGCTACTATACAGAAGCAATAAAATTGAATGATAACGCCACATACTATTGCAACAGGGCAGCTGCTTACCTAGAATTGGGATGGTATGATAAAAAATCATGTAGAACAACTTCTTCAGTGCTTGATGTTCTAATTTTTTTAATTTTACCGAGTAATTTCACTTGCAGCTTTCAACAAGCTGAAGAGGACTGTACTAAAGCGATATCACTTGATAAAAAGGTATCAGGAGAAATTTTATTTCTGGAATTGTGCAACTGATATTAAGTGAATCTTCTTTCTGAGTTGTACTCCAATCTAACGCTCCTTTGTAATATTAATCCAAAATAATACCAGTATTCAACTAAGTTGCTCCTATACGGCAGTTTAGGTGCCGCACCCATGTCGACACGACACTAGTATGGTTGTGGTATGGGATCCATACCGGATTTGGTCAAACAATATTGGGTACTTTAACCACGGCGGACGAAAAATTTGAGAGTAGATGATTCCTGAAATCAGAACCAAAACTTGTGTTAAATTTGAAGAAAATAGCATTCCTTATCTAGGCAATCAATCTTTTACTTATCTACAACTTGAGAATAAAAAAGAAATCCACACTTTACAAGCTATACGTAAGGTTAATTACGTGAAAGCTTAATTGCGTAAGGTTAGACTCATGCTATTTTACTTTTTCTACTTGTAGCTTAGGTTAATTATTTGATGCATGTATTATCCAAATGCATTCTCACTAGGTGGAGTTTATTTATTTTCATTGCAGAATGTAAAGGCTTATTTGAGACGGGGAACAGCCAGGGAGTCGCTTCTCTTCTATAAAGAGGCTCTACAAGGTGAGGTTATGGTGCTTCTATGTTGGTCTGTCTGTTGCAAGGTGCATCTTTCCTGTTCATTTGCATTCTTTCTGCAATGAATTCTTGTCGTCAGTGTTTATGAGATATTGATTCCATTTTGTGTAGGGAGAAAATTTGAATTGCACAGAATTTGCTCAGAGGTGATATCACCCTATCACTAAGAGCTCTCCGGAGCTAATGACAAGGACAATTACCAAATTTAATTTAGTTATGTCATGTAAATTTTAAAAGTTGGTAGCTTGATATTGTTTTGTACTATGCATTTGGTGTGTGTGTGGGGGGGGGGGGCTTCTATTTTGTTTTTTAGTGCCTTGTGTGTCACGAAGATGAATGTGGCAAAAATGAGGGATGTTGAGATGGATGTGCGGGTACACCAGGGTAGATAAGATAATGAATGAAGTTATTCGGGACAAGGTGGGAGTGCCCCCGTGGGTAACAAGATGTGGAAAGCAAGACTTAGAGCATGTTTGGCGAAACTTCTGAGAGGTCAAAAGTACTTTTTTTGCCCAAAAAAATACTTACTTGAAAATATTAGGTGTTTGGCCAAAACAGAGAAGTGCTTTTAAGCAGCAAACAGAAGCAATTTTTATGCTTTTGGGAAGAAGCTACAAATTCTAGCTTCTTCCAAGAAGCAGAAAATTAATTTCAAGACAAAAATATCCTTACTATAAAATCATATTTCCTAAATCATCCCTTATTAATTTAACCTTTACTTTTTTTTCTACCTCCCTTCTCTTTTTTGTATTTACCGTATTTTTATTTTTCTTCTCTTATTCCTATTTGGAATAATCTCTCTACTATAAATAGATATATTCTTTTTTCTTCCCCCGTTTCTTCTTTCTTCGTCTCCTATTACTCTTTGAAATAACAAGACTAATCACCAGATCCAAGCACTTTCTTCATAAGGTATGGTTTTTCTCTTATAGTATACCAATATTGTATGATCTCCACTTTGTAGTTTTATTTATATATTTTCTTGGCATGCATGCATATAATATAGTTGACATAATGCAATACTACCTAGTTTGTTTTTCTCAAGAATTGGTAGTGTTTTTTATACATGTAACTTATAATCACATATGTTCCTACTAATATTATTGTTTTTATATGCTTATATTTTATATTGATTAAAAGCTTGATATATATTACTTTATGTCATATACTTTTAATATAATTACATAAAAATTAATTAAATTCTTTTATAATAAATATTTAAGATTTCTCTCTTTTTAAATAATGCTAATATAAACTAATCTTTATTGTCCTTTATCATAATTCGACACTCAAAAGTATTCTTTGGAAAGATTGGCCAAACACAATTCGCTTATTTGCTATCTCTAAAAAATACTTTTTCGAAAAGCACTTTTGATCAAAAGTACTTTCAAAATAAGTAGTTTTTGGTAGCTTGGCCAAACAGGCTCTTAGATGGTTAGGACATGTGAAGAGGAGAGGCGTTGATGCCCTAGTAAGGAAGTGTGAGAGGTTGGTATTGGAGGCCGAGGGAGAGGTTGGGGTAAGCTAAGAAGTATTGGGGAGAGATGATTAGGCAAGACATGGCGATGCTCCAGCTTACCGAGGGCATGACCCTTGATAGCAAGGTGTGGAGGTCGAGAATTAGGATAGAAGGTTAGGTTGCCTAGCGTCTGAACCAGTAGTTTTAGGGCATCACGTAGTGTTAATCTTGTATTTCTTATTCTCATATTTCTGTTATTACCTTGTCGATTCTTGCGCTTTGGTTTTCTGATTGCTTTGCTGGTGTTGCTGCTGCTTGTTATTTCCTTTTTTTTACCTTTCATGAGCTTTTTTTTAATCCTCTTTACCTTTGTCTTTTTCCCAAGTCAAGAGTCCAACAGAAACAATCTCTCTACTTTCTTAAGGTAGGAGTAATCGCTGCATACGCACTACTCTCCACATACCCCAAATATGAGATTCCACTTGTTTTTTTCTGTTGTTATTGTTGTTGTTGTTGTGTGTCACGGGACAGCTATTTATGTAGCAAGCAGTAGGTGCGGACAGCAGCTCTGCACCATTGCTTTTGGCTCGAAGCTCTCACTATATACATAAATATAATGCTTGCATGTGTGAGTAAAATATTAAAGTTATAATCAATTGGTAACCACTTTCCCACTGACCATATTATTTGGGAATATTATTAAATTTTTTCATGGTTCATGTTAAACGTGAACTATATTTCCTTTTTTTTTTTTGTGATATTGAAGTAGAACCATATTTGTTGAAGACACTTGTAAAATTGCACAGATATCAGTTTTAGGTTGATGGTGTATCCTCGCCAGAGATGGACTTCTGTTTTCCTTTTAAATTGGTTGTTTATTAATTTACTGTGAATTTGGACGTTCCAGATTTCAGACATGCGCTCGTTCTGGAACCGCAGAATAAGGTTGCCAATTTGGCTGAAAAGAGACTCAGAAAGCTAGTTAGTTGATGAAAGTGGGGTATAAGATGAGGAGATGGAATACTCCGAGAGGAAGATTAGCGGATTGATTTTTGCTTCTTTCTATACAGCTTGAGTTCGAGGATAATTTATAGGGACAAATTTTCCTGGCTTAGAAACCAAGCTTCAAAATAGATTTCTTGTATTTTCTCATGGATATCTCGTTTTCGTTGTCAAGTCTCCAAATGTAATTAATTCATCCATTGGAGAAAAATTTGATAAACACAGTTTATTATAAGGATAAAAAAGCTCTTCCACCACTATTGAGTTGAGCTGGGTTTGAACTTTGCATGCAATCCGCGCACTTCAAGAGAAAATGAATAGGTTGTCCATTTTTATAGCGATCCGCGCACTTCAATATATTGTCAAAGGAGCAGGGCTAAAGATGATCTTGCCTTGCCTGTCTCGTTGTGGTCTTATCTGTTTCTCATTGTGTCATGATGATTGCTGCAATCGAGTACATTTGCTAAGACAAATTCTGGACATACCCCTTGAGGAAATATAAAATTTTAGACAAAAATAGTTAGTGTGAATAAATTACCCTTAGTTAAATATTAAAGCATAGTTAATGTGAGGAGTAAAAGACTTTTTAGGGATACGTACGTAAGGCTAATTTTGAAAAAATAATTATATAAATAGACAGACACTTATCTTGGATCAAAATAAAAAGGCAAATTAGTCATTTATAACCGGAGGGAGTAACAATATATCAACAAAATTTAGTGGCCATTTGGACATAAGAATTGTGAAATTTCGGAAAGAAGTCAAAAACAGATTTTCAAGAGAAAATTATTTGAAAATTAGAGTTGTGTTTGGACATGAATACAATTTGAATATTTTTTGGAGTTTTTAGAATTTTTGAAATTCAATTAAAATGAAATGTAAAATTTTCATGGTCAAATACTACTTCCGATAAAAAGTAAAAAAATTTCGAAAAAAGATATTTTTTCTATGGCCAAATGGGTCTTTAGTGTTTTATGACCTAAAAGGCTTGAAAGAAGTGCCTTCACATCAATCAACCACCTTAAAGCTCAAAACTAACAGTGCAAATTTCACGGGCTACCTAGATTTTGAGGGTGGTAACTAAAAATAGCCACTATTTTGTAAGAAAGTCCCGACATAATATATTAGAGATTGATGCACCTTTATATAAACTTCTATCATATTATGCTGGATATACCTTTGTATAAACTTCCATCTTATTATGTGTATGAACTTCTAACATATTATGTTGGAACTCCAGTATATTATGCTAGATTTTCAGTATATTATGCTGGAACTCCAGTATATTATATTGAAAGCCCAGTACATTATGCTGGAAGTCCAGTATATTATACAGGAACTCTAGTATATTATGTTGATATATTTTTCTGATTTTGAACAGTATTTTTGTTCAAATTTTTTTGTACATGAAAAGTGGCTAAATTTTAATTACTTTTAAACTGTGGCTATTTTTCAATTACCACTTATAAAACCAGCTATTTTTAAATTTCGCCCAAAACTAAGTGTGTTAATGGAAAATACTTTTTGAAAAATAATTTTATTGGAAATAAGTTACTTTCGGTTTTCCTTCGCCTGAAAAACTCTTCAAGAAGAACACGTTTCCTCGAAAAGGTGAAAAATAAGTTCTCTTATATGTGGTGACATCATTTTCACAACGACTATACATCATTGCTTTACTCAATAATAAGACGTTACATTATCGATCATTAATAATAAAGAGTTCGTCATAACACTATTTGATTTGTTAACGTTATCATCAAACTTAGCAGGCGTTTGGAATAAGTATTGTAAAATTTGAAAAAATGGTGAATTTTTTTTTCAAATGAAAATGAAGAAGAGGATTCTTGGGTAGTATATCAGCAGGTTCATCGCACATCTCACTCACTTATTTGAAATTTAGAGTTGTGTTTGGACAAAAATTTCAGTTTGGGTTGTTTTTAAGTTTTCTGAATGATTTGAGTGAAAATTGTGAATAACAACTTTTTGCAGTTTTTCAAATTTTCGAAAATTTCCAAAATGAATGTTCAAGTGAAAATTGAAAATTTTATGAACAAACGCTGATTTCGGAAAAAAGTGAAATTTTTTTGGAAAAATCTTCCATCAAATTTTATGTCCAAACGGGCACTTATGTTTTCTTCCTAAGATATCTTTTACTTACTAACCAGGTACTGAAAAATATTTTTAAAAACTATTTTCTTTCTTAATGTCATTTGGTATGGGGAGGTTAATCAGTGGCATTGTCATTGTTTGTTTCATCGTCTGATTTTGTGACGTACAGCCCATTAGTGTATTTATGCGGCAATATCGTGATCGCCTTTTTGTATGTCATACTAGTTAATTTCTGTTTAGAAATATTAAACAGCCCTTGGTCCAGCTAAAACCTTGCATCGGCGTTCTTTTGGTGTATTATTTATTCATTTTTGTTTAGTTTCTGTGAGAAAGTACTGCTGCTTAGCTTGCTCATTTCCTCGAACACTTCGCTAGCAGCTTTAGATCGTTGTCCTTTTTCAGAATTATATTCAACTAAAGTTATTTAATTAGAAGGCATGCCTATTAATGCTCTCTTAATTTCATTCGATCATCCAATGAAACAAGTAATAAGAATGTTACATAAGCACAGGTAAACTTATTCTTTTTTTATTTTATTTTGGCCTGTGGTCTGCAGCCAAGAGAAGAATAATATATAGGGAAGTTATTGCTGTCAAGCTTCCCGTTGCTGTGTTGGTAGCTCCAAATCCGGTTCCAATGCTGTTAGAGGAGAAAAATACTCATCTACCATGTCACTTGTTACATGTTCCAAGCTTGGAGGATCCCACTGCATGTTATGTCAAAAAGTAAGGCAATTCAAAAGCTCGCAACTAGCATGCTCTAAGACCTCAACTATGGTTGGCTGAAACAAACAACTCCAGTAGGTAAGTGATACATGGGTTTTGAAGTGAAATATGCTCATTGCGTATTTTTTGTATGTAGGAGTAAGTTTGGATGATAAGTGATCAAAAGATGTCAATTTGTTGCAAAAAGAAAAAAGATGAAATAACTGGGAGCTCGTCCATTCTCGCGCATGTCACGAAAAAATATGCGAAAAAGGAGACAATTGAGTGCACAAAACAATAAAGTAAAGTTAAGGCACGGATCGCTTCGCTAAATGAAAAAAAATTCAAAAGTTGAGTCCGTGTCTATGGTCGCGCAGAAAGTTGACACGGATTCCAGCTTTCCTATCCGAGATTGGATTGATTAGTTCCCCCATACAAACCATAATTGATATAAATACATTTTAAAACGTCATTATAAGGAGGGGGACACTACTTTAGGGTAAAACAACACCTTTGGAGGCAAGAATACGCTAGGAGTAACAAGGAAGATTCAACCACGAGTTTTTCCTTTCTTCTTCCTATTTTTAATTGTTGGTTATGCATTTTAGTATTGTATTTCTATATACTATTATGAGTAGCTATTTGATTATCTAGAGTATTGATGGAACCTTTTGGAGGATGAATTCTTGTCAAGTTTTAATATACTTTAGCCTTTGAATTTCTTTACTTGTTCAAATACGTGCTTTGTTTTAGTTAATTAAAGAGCTATCAATTGGCTATGCCTATTTATTATGTATTGCTTGAAAAAAGATACATATTTAGGTGGTTGTTGAACAACGTCACTCCTAAAGCATGTGAGGAATCAATACAATGGGTTTAAAGGTGGATTTAGGAATAACAAAGCCTTGACGTAGTCATAGTGAATAATGTCAGCTAGCGTAGTTCGGGAGAATATGTCTAGTAAATTGTTGTAGTTGCTCGGGAGAGAATTGCGGCAACTAAAGTATCCACGATTAGTAGAGAATACTTAAACAAAATTATAGGAGACGTAGCAAGAAGGATTTTGACAATTGCGAAAATCATAACTCTAGGTCTCTCCAACCCTTAGTATCGTTAGTTGATAATTTACTACTTTAATTTGTTAGTTAATAAGTTAGACTTAAAAATCTTAATATTTATACTCCAGAATCTGTTCAAACTAGTCTTCTTAGTGATAGTGAACAATTATAGCTAAACCTTAATTCTCTACGGGATTCGACCCCGGACTTTTAGACCGGACTATGTTTGCAGCGGACTGCCCTTTTTAGGACTAGAGTTGGGCGTGAATAGTAAGAAAGGCCATATTACTTTGGAAAATGGACTTAGGCAGCATTATCCACAAGACAAATATAACGGTGATGTTTGGATCAACTTGTGTTCACCTTCACTATCCCACCAAGCACTTGCTACATCTACTGCACTGGGTAACTCCTTTTTTTTTTTTTTGAGATGGTAACATCTGGTGCCAGTTAACTCTACCCATCAAAACTTTAACATATGGGAAGAAGTCACCAAATTTTTGTCCTTGTTCGAATTTGACCACCGGTCTTCGAGATTTTCACCGACCTCATTGACCGATAGGTCACGCCCTTGAATGCTCATAAGACAGACCCCACTAGAGTTGATGCTCTGACTAGCATGATGTAATAATATTGTCCTGATGTGTGCTTATTTGTGCGTGCGTTTCTTTGTTTGTGTGTCAGTGTGTTCTCCCTTTCAATTGTACTTTTTTTTTTGGAACAGGAAAAAGAATAGTCCAATTGTATTGGACCTCAAGGATTGGCTAACAAACTATTGAGAATGTTTTTATGCCCCAATGAGTTAGAGGTGTAAATTGTTTTCTACGACTACCTACAATCTTAACTGTTAACTCCATACCGTTGCTCCACATGAATATATTATTTTCACCTTTTACCATTTATGACTATCATAGAAGATTAGGCTTATGACTCACCCAACATTCTTGTTTGTTTTGTAGGCTGGCAGCCTTCATGATGAATCCTTATGCCTCACCCACAACTTAATACTACCATCACATGCCCCTAACCTTTATCTTTAATCAATGACTTCAACAAAGTGCTTCTACACACAAATTGTTTCTATGAAGATACATCATACTCAATGAAGTGCCAAAAAAAGAAAAATGGTTTACCTTGGGGGAAAGATCTTTATCCAACATCCGTGCTCGAACCCCCTGTAAGAAGACACAGGTGCAGTTTCAGTTGCAAGGACTCATAGCTTCTACTAATTGAACCAGATTCAAGAAACATGCTGTACCTCACAGTAGTCATGAGTAATTCGTCCAAAGAATGCTTGTAATGTCATTCGATACTCACGAACTAGGCACTGATCAAGAGTTTGAAATCTTCCTTCATGTATCTAGTAGAAAAAGCACTTTGTGGAGTGTCATCCAAGAATGCAGGTGGGCATGTCACAGGATAAAATGTTCAAAAGGAACTTACTGATCTTAAAGAAACCTTCAAGCTCAATGGCGACACCTCTCTTAGTCTCTTCAGTGTTGAAATGCACCAGGCATCTGCTGTTTTGCCTGCCTCACTTTCCTAAATTCTTTAGGAATTAGTGATCAGAGGTGTGCCAAAAAAATATTTAGAAAACAAGATTAGAAATTTAGGCCCTATGTGTATTGCCAGGAAAGAAAACTCTTGTCCTGCAGAAACTATTTTGAATAGATTTGCGAGCCTGGGTGGCTGTGCTATTAAATCACAAACCTAGAAAGAATTATTTCTATATGCTTTCTGAATATTGTTTTCAGACAAAGATGAGATGTAGATATCTAATATGTACGCTGACAAAAACTCTGTTTTTGGAATTCTGCTATAAGTTCTCATCCTTCAGAATTTTGTTTTTGATTGAACATAAAAAAAAATAAAAAAATAAAAAATTAACTCTCATCTTTTTAAGAGCTTTTGCTAAGCAAAATAGAATTACATTTTTTTTTACAGAAACAGAAGGTAAAGATTACATGCTTACCAGAGAATCAATGATTTCCTCCGCTGTCTCATGGCAGAAACATTTATCAAGTGTTTCAATCCTACACAGGACAGACCGGAGGAATTAACAAAAACATCAGATATAAGGTATTTAAGCAGAAACGACGCAGAAGGAAAACAGGATAGATAACCAAAAACTTTTGAAAACTAAAGAAAAATCACAATTAGAAGATTCATGAAAGCATTAGAAAGCTTAATCCATAATCATCAGCTTGTAAAATTCATACTCCTCAAATTGCATAATTTCAAAGCATCAGGAGTTGAGGCAAGCAAGGTATTAATAGATACAGAACAATGACAAAACAAACAGAGCTCAAGGTGCAATGAATAGTTCTAAAGAAAGTAACTAAAAATGCCAAACATTTTAATTTTGCAATTAATAATTCTTTTATCAAGGTTGCATAGGGTTTAATCTCCAATAAGCATGTTTATGTATCACTAAAAAGACGTAGCTATACGAAGTGAATGCCACTTCGTTGAAATTAATTATAAAAATGAGCTAAAATAATTGCTAGAAGACAGACAACAACTCAAAATAGGTTAGTGCACGAAGCATTATGAGAACTGGAAGCATGAAAACTTTAGTGTCCTTAGACTGGTTCAAGTGGTTTCTCCAACAAGAGGGAGGACGGCGCAGAGTTTCTAAAGAAGCCTAGACACCTAAAGAAGTTTTATGAAACCCAGTGAATGGAAGCTCAAACAGTATGGATCTCTAATTTGGACCTAGTGCACAAGATAAGCAGTACCTTTGAAGTACACTCATTCGATCCGGATGGACAACATCTACAAATTTTGCAAGGGAACTTTCAATGACAGAAGGTTCGTCCGTTATAAGCTTTCCGAGTTGTTCCTCGATTAAGGGAAGCCTCTGAGAGGATTGAAAAGGAGAAAGGCGACATAGCCAGATGATACATATATCAGGTAATCTTAGTAATTGTACAGCAACCGGAGAAATATATGATTCAAAGGAAGGAACTGACTTCGCTGAGACAGTAGTGTGTAGCAAGACCACAGGACATCATTTCCGCTCCACTGAGCCTGTCTCCTGTTAGGGCCAGGTACTCTCCTGCAAATGCAGTACATAATCAGCTCCCTAGCAACTAATATTGCCTGTTGCGACAATTCTTGAACCAGAGTGAGCCATGGTACACACAGCAATACAATGGCATTGAATGTATGAATTGCTCAGTGAAGGAATAATATTCATGATGATAATGGAGGATGTTTCTCAATAATGTTAAATTAATAAATCCAAAGAGGAATTACTAGCTGCAGTTCATTGTTTTAATATTTCCTACTTTTTCTTTAAAGGAGCTACCAACGTAAAGAATTTCCTGTGTCAAAACACTGAGGGATTACAGACAAGAGAAAAGAATTTGGAAGGAAATCAAAACTCATGGACCTTTCAGAAAAAAGGTGGAGCAGTTATGTAAGGTAAGAAAAGATATCGATATCTTAAAAGCTGAAGAGTTGAGCACATATTCTTTTCATTAGATAGACCAATCAAAGAAACCCAATCACATCCAATCTCTCCTCCCTTCCTTTTCCATCTCCCGTCCAGATGGCCAGCACTCCGCTCCCTTCCTTCTCCTCCTCTTCTTTGTTCCAATGAGAATAGCATCGCCAGAATGCCATTCCCTTCAAATTCCCACAACTTCCCTTTCTACCTTGTCCATCCATAAAGGTTAACAAATCATTGATGTCTTCACTCCTTCCAACATCAGCAGCACAGTTTTTATTTCACTCCAGCATTCAACATTTCGTGTCCAAAAATGTGACTGAGATGAGAACAGAAGTACTCTGGGAACAATTTTTTTTCGTGTGATCAATTCTTTTTCTTTAAGGAGATGGAATAAGAGACCTAATGAACAAGTCCAGAACATGTGATCTAGGCATATGGAAGACAAGTCTGACAGCTTTGTTGCATGCTTGTACTTCCCAGAAAGGCTTCATGAGAACAACTGACGACAACAATAAAACCATCCCTGATTGAGGGTAAGGGCAGCACCCTCTTACAGAAAAGAGAAACTCCAAGTAGGATTTGACACTGTGTGGTGTAATTTTCCACTTGGAGCACTAGAAAACATCCAAAGGAGATAGCTTAAGCTTTTCAGTGTGGGAACTGAGTTGATTCCTGATAACTAGCTGCTCAATTTATCACCATTTGAATCCACAAAACATCAACAAAATGACTGCTTGCCAAATTAATTGGCAGTTTTACCTAAATAACCAGGTAGGTGTGCGAGGTAAAAGGATGCACCAGCATCTGGATGGAAACCAATCAATGTTTCAGGATTGGCAAAAACCTGCAATTATCATAGCACCATTTTAATTAATCAGAAGTCCATAAAGGAAGCTATGTAAGGAACCTCTTTAAGTGTTTTTTGCAAGGATAAAGTGAATACATTCACTTTCACTATCACCTATTACACGATCCAACTTTAGTACACCTAGTTTGTCTTACCAAGAAAATATCATGTTTAAGCAAATTCTCAGAAAAGATTATCAATATGGAAAATCACAAGTTAGGTCAATCTTTGGTTCAAATAAAGAAGTCCAAAACGTCAATCATGGATATCATGATCACAACCTTATTGCTTGCATGAAAAATGGTGAAAGAATAGGAGTGCATAATAGAAAATGAACATCGCTAAAACCAACAGGTGCGACGCCATAAGATCAGAAAAGAATATAGTTCGGCATAAAGCAGCGCAAAACATATGGTACTCAATTCGTGATATGACAGACGAATTACATGGAGGAGCAAGAGGCAAAGTTAAGCAACGAAGCTGATTGCAAGCGAAAGTGTCTTCTTTTGACCCACGAAGAAAAGGTAAGCTAGAAATTTCTGTTTCCTTTCTCGAGATCATCCTTGTTAGGGACTCCAAATCTCCTTACCTCAACTCAGAAGGAAGATTTTGTTCAAATATTTAGGAAAAACAAAAAAAGGATTAAGACTGTTCAACAATATGAAAATTGCAATCTGGACTCAAAATATGCATGCCCATACAACTAGTTACATAGGCATTCCCAGTAGGTAGAATACCAGAGAGTCAAAAACCACTTGAAGTTAATGTATTTAAATTTGGTCAATTTTATGGTAGAACTAACAAAGAACAGCAGAAGTTATGTTATTCGTTTATGGGTACGTATTAAGTACAGATGTGCATAAGTATTCAATATGGGAAACACCAAACATTTTGCTACTCCCTCCGGTCCAAAATAAGTGATTTTCTAGCATTCTTTTTGTGGTCCAAAATAAGTGATTTTTTCGGATTTCAAGAATGAATTAATTATTTTTTTCCTACATTGCCCTTGGAGTAAATAGTGTTGGAGTATGTGTTAGGAGTATTTATGTGGGATAGTAAAGGTTAATATGGTCAATTTCATTGCTAATTAATGTTAAAAGGTAGATTTCTTAATCTGCGTGAAAACAGGCAAAAAATCACTTATTTTGGACCGGAGGGAGTAATTTGTAGTGTATATCCACACTAAGTATCCCCACCCTTGTTGCACCCATTTGACAGGGATACATCAAAGCAAATGAAAGATACTTAAAAAGAACAAAATTGCAGAATAGGGGCTACAGTTTTTTCAGTGGCAACACGGAATGTTCCTGGGATTGAAATTGCGGCTCCACCACCCATTGTGATTCCATTTAGAAGAGCTACCTGCGTGAGAATCAGTTGAGTCCTTTAATTGCAAGAAACTACTCCATTGCCAAAAGAGGTGTAGTACAGTCACCCCAAAAGAAGAAACAGAAAAGGTAATGGAAAGTTATTGTCAATCAAAAAGGGAAGAAATCCTAGATTACAGCTAATCGATCTTAATTAAATGAGTGCGGGACTTCATGCATCACACTAGAGACTAGCAGATCACAGAGTGCTGACAGAAAAATAATGGATGTGAATAACGTCCTTAGTCCAACACTGGCCCAAACAAGCTATTCGGGTTTGTCCCTGCTCACTCGAAAGCTTATGCCCCAATCACTAGTAGTGGAGAACTCAGAACCTTATAAACTAGTCAAATAAGCCATACTATGTTGACAAGTATAACTATGAAAGCTAATTGATCGAGACAACTTGCACATACTGATTCATTCTCATGATCCGGTTCCTATATGGAGTGACACTGTTACTAACTGCTTGTTATCTAATCAATCACATGTCTTCCTCTGTTTTACAGCACAAAGGTTCTTCTGTCCTTTATTCGGATCAATCTCTGATTCCTCTTCTCCATTGGTGTTTGGGTGTACAAGCTTCATCCAAGATCTCACTCCCGGAAACGACACGCTCCAGTCAAAGTCTATCAAATATACTTTCTTTGGGTTCTCTCATCACCAAAAAGGTTACAAATGCTATGATACTGCTACACATAAGTACTTTGTCTCAACAGATGTAAACATTTGTAGACATCCTTGTACTTCTCACCAAATTACTAAATCAAAAGGCCATCCCCACGGTTCTTCCCGTTCCAACTCGTTTGATTCCAGCTTCTCCTCCTTAAGTCTAATCCAAACGACCTCTAGCCTACTCCAATGACCTTAACTAAACCTCCACCAGCTAATAAGCTGATATTTCTACCCATTATACAGGTCATGTGACTCATAACCTACTCATAGAGATATAGATAATAAATTAAAGAAGATAAACTTATAAGCAATCCGAGATATATTAATAAGCACAGATATGCCTTTGGTTAATGACTCAATTCATTGAAGCAAGTTAAAGAGAATGCGAGTAGTAAATGAATTGAGGGAGGTCACAACTCACAACTCTAGGCTTTAAACTTAAATTCTCATGTAATCTTAGTAAATTGTCAGTGAATTCCATAACATATCATTGTTCTTATTTAATTGTCAGCTAAATTGTCGAGTGGTGTTGGTAAATTTTTATCCAACAATTGACTGTCTGAACAAACTGAAGTCGTTCTAAATTTGATACTTGATAATTGAAGAATTAATTAGTAACAATTCTCTGTGAGACGATACTCTTATATATTCTTTATCACTTGATTGAGACTTGAACATTTGTGTGTGAGCTACCGAGCGACAGTGCATAATTCATTATCTTACCACTAACACCACAATCCCTTGATTCTAAGAACGGGGAGACATTGAGCACACTAGGTTAAGTAAAGGAAGAATCTGAAAGAGTGGTGAGCACAGAATATATAATATAACAGACAAGAATTTACTATCAAAGTCAACATCGAGACTCCAAGATTAATTAAAGAGTATGTTTGGTTGGGTTGAGAAATGCAAAGGTGTGAGGAGAATTATAGGTCATTTCTCTTGTTTGATAAGTAAGTGAAAGAGGATTGAAATTGGAGGGGTTGGAAATATTATAGTCCCCACCGAGAATTGGAAATATTTCATCAAAAAGGAAGTGGAAAGAGTAATGAGTACTAAACTGCTAATTTTTCACTATTCCAGTCCATACAACAGTGGGAAGGAGAAGCCAATGAGAGGAACCAATAAAGCAAGAATTATATAATAGATCACTCCATAAGATGACCTTGCAGTATTTTAGCCAAGTTATAAGTTTACAAATGTGTTGCCAAATATCAATAAACTCATATCCGATTTTTTTATTTTTTTATTTTTATTCTCCAGATCTTCCGGCGTGAAAGATCCTTGAATTTCCATTCTCCTTTTTTCCTCAAGTTTATACATACATATCCCATCTACAAAAATGCAAAAACAGACGCGAGAAACCTAAAATCTCTTCTTCTTCAATGCTAATCTTGTTAAATTTTAAATATGATTTTGTGAGAAATTTGGAGTGGATATTGTTTGAACTTATTAGAAATAGTCTAAGTAGGTTGTATACAAAGTTTGAAGTCATTTGATGGAGTTTTAGACTAGTTTTGAACAAGAATTGCAAGTGAAATCGTATAAGAAGTTCGTCAGAGATATTTATACACTTTTATACAAAGAGGCACATTATGTATATAGTTGTATAAAAGTGTATAATGATGTATAAGCACGGTACAAAAATGTCCGTAATACCTATGTATATACGTGTAGAAGAAGAAGAATATGTGAGAAATTTACCAAATACATGTAAATAATGTATTATTGTGTATGAGAGTTGTTTGTACACTATTATATACTATTTATACAATTTTATACATTATTATACAGATAAATCTTATCAATGGAGCTTCACATGTTCTTCTTCTTTCTTGGGGATCTTCTGAAATTTAACACAAATTTAGCTTAAATCTACTCCAAATCACTTCAAATTTAAGTTTTTAACTCCTCTTGATGATTCCGATCAATTGGGACAACACCCAATCCAAACAACTAACAAATCAAAAAACGCAATTTCTGAAATCGAAGCTTTGAAACACCTTTAATGGTGACTTCTATTTTCTAAGTTTTTAATCAACCACTAGAATTAGAATTACACGTGGAATGAGGATAAGACTGAGACCATGTGAATACTTTCTTTCTAGTTTGGTGATCCAACAACCTACCAAGTGAACCTCTTTAGTGCAAATAGAGTTCTTTCCACTCCATTGAAGGAAGTGATCTTCATATAACTCCAAAAAACTAATTATTTTATGTATTATTTTTTATTCTTCATCCAAATAATGATTATCGACTTTGAATCTGGAGGAATGTTGATGGAGAACAACAATGATGAAGAAAGTTTGGGATGCGAAGGTGGGACACGAGGAGAAGAACAATGAAAAGAAAAGAAAATTTAAAAGGAGTGGGCTAATAGGTGAAAAGTATTTTTCACAATATATACAACCTGGGTTATACTGGGTAAGAGCTTCAAATGTGGGCCATTTTTTGATGGGCTATTGAGCCAAGTGACAAGGAGTGTAATTGTCCCACCAATAAATTATGGTCATAGGATATTTCTTAAAAACTGTTATTTGTGTCTTGAATTATTTCCTTGTATTTTTAGGAAACCCATAGTCCCTATAGGTTTAGGAAAACCTCATTGTCCTAATAGATTTAGGAAAAGAAAACCTATAGTCCTTGTCAAATTGGGAAACCTTTCTCATATATATTTGGGACCTTTGGGGATCTATATATAGGGGTTGTAGTTGGGGATTCTACAGATTTTATTGTGTTTTTCTTCTCATTCATATTGGAAAACTCTCTCTGCTTTTGCCCCGAGGATTAGGCTTAGCCGAACCTCGTTAAATCCTTGTATTGATTTTTCTTCTCTATTTGCTTTGTGTGTGATTGTGTGCTAGTTAACCCACAATATTCCGCAACAATTGGTATTAGAGCAAGGTTCGGGTTTCTACATATAATCTAGGGTTAAGATGTCTTCATCATCTTCAACCAAGTACGGAGTAGAGAAATTTGACGGGGCTTTTAGTTTCAGTCTGTGGAAAATTAGGATGAAATCGTCCCTAGTGTTACAAAGGTTATGGAAGGCAATTGATGAGGATTTTCCTGAAGAGATGAAGGAGATAGAGAAGGCATATCTGAAGGAAAGGGCTTTGAGTGCGATCTTCATGAGCGTTACAGATAACGTTCTTCGGGAAATTGCTGAAGAAACTTTTGCAGCAACGGCATGGAAGAAGCTGGAAGATCTGTATTCTAAGAAATCGCTTACAAACCGCCTCTACCTGAAAAAGAGGTTATACAATCTCCGTATGAATGAAGGTACACCTGTTAAAACTCACATTGATGAGTTTAATTCAATTATAATGGATCTGAAGAATGTGGATATCAAAATTGAGAGTGAGGATGAGGTCTTGATTGTGTTATGTTCTTTACCACAATCTTATGATACTTTTGCCGATACACTGCTATATGGGAAAGACAACATTTCACTAGAAGATGTTAGTAATGCACTAAAATCTAAAGAGTTGAAAAATAGCTTTCCAGACAGCAGAATTAAGGGCGAGAGTCTTGTGATTAGAGGAAGAACACAACAAAAGGACTTTAACAATAAAAAGTCAACCGCCAGATCAAAGTTTAGAGCAAGAAAGCAACATTGTTATGAGTACGGGGAGCAAGGTCACTATAAGAGAGATTGCCCTAAGCTGAAGGAGAAAAGAGGGAAGAAGAAAATAGATAATTCGGCAAATATTGTTGGCACTGACAATAATTCTGATGATAGTGACTATATAGGGGAAGTCTGTGCTGTGAGTTCTATTCATGGACAAATTCTTGGGTTCTTGATTCTGGTGCTACTTTCCACATGTGTCCGCACAAGAATTGGTTTGCAACTTACAAGCAAATGAGTGGGACTGTCTATACGGGAGATGATAACCCATTACCAGCAGAGGGGGTTGGTAACATCAAATTGAGAATGATCGACGGAATTATCAGAAACATTGAGTGTTGGCATGTTCCTCGGATAAAGAGAAATTTGATTTCTCTTTCGACTTTGGATGATCAAGGGTATAAATTTCACTCCGAGAATGGAATACTTAAAGTGTGTAAAGGCTCCATGGTACTCATTAAGGGTAAACTACATTCTAAATTGTATCATCTTCAGTCCAGTGTAGTTGAAGGGGAAGCTGCTGTAGCTTCTGGGAAAAGTGATCTGAATGAGTCTCAGTTGTGGCACTTGCGACTTGGCCATATGAGTGATAATGGATTGTCTTTGTTAAGTAAACAGAATTTGTTGAATGGGTACAAAAATCAAGTTTTGAATTTTTGTGAGCATTGTGTGTTTGGCAAACAAACAAGGGTAAAGTTCATCAAGAAGGCCGAGCACAAGACCAGAGACAAGTTAGATTATATACACTCTGACTTATGGGGTCCAAACAGAGTTCCCTCCGAGAGTGGTGCCAGGTATTTTATGACTTTGATTGATGATTACTCAAGAATGGTGTGAGTATATTTTCTGAAAACAAAAGATGAGGCATTTTCGACATTCATTAAATGGAAGACGATGGTTGAGAGGCAGACGGAAAGAAAAGTTAAGCGTCTTCGAACTGACAATGGGTTGGAATTTTGTAATTCTGAGTTCGATAATTTCTGCAGCAGGGAGGGCATAGTGAGACACCACACTTGTGTCGGAACACCACAACAAAATGGTGTTGCATAACGTATGAATAAAACGCTTTGTGATAAGGCACAAAACATGCTTTCACACTCATGTGTTAGCAAAGATTTTTGGGCTGAAGCAATCAATACAGCTTGTTATTTGGTCAATAGATCTCCATCCACAACTATTGAGTTCAAAACTCCTTTTGAGGTATGGTCCGGTTCGCATGCTGATTATTCAAATTTAAGGATATTTGGTTGTCCTGTTTATGCTCGTGAGGGATGGAAAACTTGAGCCGAGGGCAAAGAAGTGCATGTTTCTAGGGTATGCAACTGGAGTGAAAATTTATAGGTTGTGGTGCACAAATCAAAAGACTCCAGGGCTATTTATCTGTAGGGATGTAACATTCAATGAATTCTACCTCACTGGACGGTCAGAAGGAGAAGGCAATAGCAGAAACAGATCGTGGTGTCAGTGACCGCATAGAGCTAGAAATTGAATCTCCACTAGCTCAACCCAGTAGTTCTAAAGTAGAGGAAGTGGAGAAGTTGCAAAATATTGATCAAGGTGATAATGTTGATGCACCTGCGCAACAACAACCATATAACATTGCAACTTGTAGAGAGAAGAGAGTGATCAACCGACCGCAAAGATTTGCAAACGTAGTTGATGGGAATCTTCTTGGATATACGAATCCTGTGGGATTTGCTTTGGCAGTTGCAGAAACCGTTAATGCGTTTGAGCGTTATAGCTATCTAGAAGTTATTTCGGGTACAGAACCAAATCGACAGATTAGTGTTATGGCTGAAGAGATTAAGTCTCTTAACAAGTTTAGGCGTTGCCTAGACTTGGTTGATGTGTGCGACAATGGATAGAGCCCTTGCGAGGGCTGAGGGCAAGGTAGAGAGATGTTGTTCCTGTTGATGAAGAGAATTCAAGCCAAGGGGAAGATTTGTTATTTGTGGCTTGAATTATTTCCTTGTATTTTTAGGAAACTCATAGTCCCTAGAGGTTTAGGAAAACCCATTGTCCTAATAGATTTGGGAAGGGAAAACCTATAGTCCTTGTCAAATTGGGAAACCTTTCTCATATATGTTTGGGATCTATATATAGGGGTTGTAGTTGGGGATTCTATAGATTGTATTGTGTTTTTCTTCTCATTCATAGTGGAAAACTCTCTCTGCTTTTGCCCGAGGATTAGACTTAGCCGAACCTCGTTAAACCTTTTGTTGATTTTTCTTCTCTATTTGCTTTGTGTGTGATTGTGTACTAGTTAACCCACGATATTCCGCAACAAAAACTATGATTTTATAGTGCCAGCAAGTCCATTTTTTTCAATGCAGTAACCAATAAAAGCTAATTGAAGTGGTTAAAACCTAGGTTCAGCAATTAATTAGGTTATTTAAAGGCTAGCAGATTCTCGAACATTATTAAAGGTAAAAAGGTAAATAACCATACAGTTGTACTCTTGCAGAGCCTGCTGCCGTTAATACTTGGACCTTGGGCGCAGAAGACATTTTACCTGCACCCTTGATAGAATCTCTGATTTTCTAAGCTTCTCTCGTTATTGAGAAAAGGCAACAAACAAGGAGAAATTAGTATAAGAAGCCATGGATAGACCAACTAAAACTTCTTCTTTAGTTGTCAGCAACATGTTTTAAGTACAGTTGCTCAACTAGATCATAATGGTTGCTGAAGATGTGTGATAGACTGGATGGTTACAGGGATTCGTTTTACTGGAGACCACTATCTCACCTGGAACTTTGGACCCAGAGTACAACAAGAGGAATATCTAATCATTACAAAAATTTCTGTCATCTATTATTATCTGGAGAAAAGGGGGGAAAAAAGAATAGACACTCACTCACCTGTGGTTTCGAGTATGTGCCAATAACATATGCTAGACTGTATATTTTCTGATATAATTCTTTACACTCGTCAATGTTACCTGCATAATATAATGAGAAAAAAAAAACAAGATCTATAAGGGAGAAAAGAGCTCCCAAAATAATAACAACAGAAGAATGTTCCCTGCAGCATTTGTGTAACAATGAGCGCAAAAATCAATATATATGATTTTGAACGTTATATAAAGAGGAGGCGAGTTGGAGACCAAAACTGGGAAGGCTAATGTTCAATCAAATAGGTGAAGATAAGAGGAGTGGTTCGAGAGGGTGATTGGGGAAGACGAAGTGAGGGAGGCGGTGGAGGGATGTGCACGTGATAAGTTCCTGGAACTGGATGGTTTTACCATGGCTTTCTTCCAAAAATGAGGGATCGGAGTACGGTTAAAGGAGAGGTTATGGAGACCATTGTTGCTTATCAGGAGAACGGAGAATTTGAGAGAAGCCCAAATGCACCTGAAAAAGGAGGGAGCAACGATTATTAAAGACAACAAGCCAATAAGTTTCACCGGTGGGATATGGGGAGACCCAGAGGGGTAGAGAGCTGTTTCTAGGAATTTAGTGAGAAGCATCTATAAGATAAGTTTTTCATATCAACTAACTGTCATGCCTCACCAGGAAATGCGGGTGAAGAAAACAATATATTGAGAATTTAGCATAGTTGCTAAATAGCAAGAGGAATAGCAGTTGTACCTTTCTGTATCATATTACAAGTATTGATAACATCACCGCCAGCACAAAATGCACGGCCCTTTCCCTTTCAAAAGTTGAAAAACAAAAAAAGGAAACTGATCACTCAATGGAAAAATGATTGTACAAGGCCAGAACATTTTCAACTAATTACCTTCAATACTAGAAACCCAACAGCAGGATCATCTTCCCAACTTCTGTACTGCTGCAATAACCTAGACCCCTGTATACAACAACAACAACAACAACAAAAAGAGTCATTCAATGAGACGAAAAAAAGCAACAAAGTATAGATGCATAATTTGAACTGACTGTGGAACAATTGAGAGCATTAAGCACAGAAGGCCTATTGAGTATAACAGTCCTATTAGAACCTTTCCTTTCAACTAATACCTGAAACAGCAGAAATCAAGAAATATTACTTGTGGATCATTGGTTAAAGTGGAAGTGTCAAATACAGTAATTGAAATGCTTACTGGTTCAACCATGACATCTGAATTGGACAGAGTACAATGGCTTCTGCAGCAGCTGCGTAATGATGATTTGAACCTCTGCATTTCTCTGTATGTTTCACTTTCACCGGAGACAGAGACAAAGTTCCCACTTTTATTCTGCCAACTTCTGAGCAATGTCACCATACCAACAACTTTTTTTTTTTCGTTTCGTCACCAACAAGTTACTCTATTTCAAAACGTTTAACCATCCTCTATATTTTAAAAAATTTGGCATGGCTAGAAACACCTAAAATTTCTAAAATCTTGTCGGTGAGTGGAATATTTTTCAAAATATATTTGTGAATTAGTTGATAATAATTATTAAAATTTGATAATAATGTAATTTTGATTACAGTACGATATGAGTTAAGATAATTATTAATAAAAATAATTTCGCTATTAGTCAGATACGTCAATTTACTCATTTGGTGAAAAATTGATGATTACCAAAAAGTAATGTATTTATGAAAAACTTTGATCAGTATTTTAAAATATATTAATTTATTACACTTATTTTGCACAGTAGTGTTTCTTTTATTTTATAATGGTGATCTTCAGCTACAAATATCTCTTACTAATTCAGATATCAAATAACCCTATTAAAAACTTATATGGCTAGGAAATATTCACCTTTTTTTTTGTTTGTTTGCATTTGCTTAGATTCGTACCCTAGTCTTATATAGTGTACATTTAAATTTCATTAATCGTTAAACCACAACTTTGGATGTTGCAACACATAATAATTATCAAGATAATTACCAACTATCTAAATTTAATTTGTGAAAAATAAATATATTTATTTATTTAGCTCTCGAAGCTAATGAAGTTGACTTTAAATAGGCGAAAAGTAGACTCTTATGAGAGATGAGAGCAGTTGGTGGGATTGAACTCCAATTAAATGGTGTAGCAATAAAATCCTACTCATTCTAAGTTTTTTTTACTAAGTTGTTTGATTTTCATTAATTCTTGATGTGTTCATAATCTCTCTCTATATATACATTAATAGCACAAAAATCCTTAGCAAAATAGTTTGATCAAAAGATGATAATCTTTGGTTGAACTAATTAATCAGTTATTAAATAAGGTTAATCCTAGTTAAAGCTAATAATTACAAATTTTAGATTAACGGTATAGAAGAAGTGGATAGTGGCGATGGAAAGAAATTAAAGTGCTAGCAGTATGTTTGTCAAATGTAATAATATGCCAGAAGCACCAAGCATTAAATAGCATTAAATGTCAATAAATGTAAATAAGGGGGAAGATTCACCCAATATTGAATAAGGTGAATGATTCCTTCCTCTGACAATGATGAATGACAAGAATACAAGAAAGTATTGTGCACTTTCTCGGATCTGGTGGAAATGACAGTAGATAATCCAAAAAGGCCGAATCTCTTCAGAAAGTAGTTCTTTGTATTTATCTAGAGAGCTTATTTTTTGGAGGTGCTCTTATCATATAGAATATTACATGCCTTTTCCCTCATCTTTTCTTCTATTTATATGGAATTCCCAAAGAACCATAAAGTACAATCAGAGAGAATATTCGACAGGATATTCAGTACAACACTAGCTGTTACTCCTAACTTTGCTGCTCGACCTCGGCAGTGATTGGTTGCTAGGCTACTCGGTCTATTTGCTCGTTGGTCGACCTTGACCACATCGCTCATGGTGGTTTGAAAATTATTCATAACATCCATCTCTGCGTGGCTTAATCCTCAATCTGATTTTGACCCATACAATTAGTCCCTCCGCTTACCGAGGTCGTCTTTTGGTTGACCTCGTTGAGCGGACTTCATCAGTCGTAATCGGAAAATTCAGATGGAGGGAATCGAGTGGAAAGGATCCTGCACAAGATGGTGGCATGGCGTTTTAAGAACCACAACTCATTGTGACGTCAGTTTGGAGTGGCATCACAGTCTCACACCTCATTATTGCGCATCTTCCCGATGCGCCACATCACTTCAGTGCCCCTGTTATTTCGATTCCTGTGCACCTGACGGTTGATGTTCTCGGTTTGAGTGTCTGTTCTCTATAAATAAGGGTGGGGAGCCCTCTAGGTGATCTTTTCCTTTTTCCAGCTTCTGAGCCTTCACTCTTTTCTCTTTTCTTCTTCTTCTTCTTCTTCTTGTGTTATTGCTCCAATCACCTCCATCTCCGCACCCTTGCTCTCCTTTCGGGCTTGAGTGATTCTTGGTTCTAGCTACTTGATCGGCGCCCACCTACACTACTAAATAGTAGCAAGATGAGGGTCGATGCAGCTTTTACCCGAATGGGTCGGGATCGAATCCACAGGGAGTTATGATTGTGGGACTTGAGTTTCTAAGTGATCTAGTAGTTTTTCGTGCTCTTAATTGCACTTTTCATACTTTTTGTTTTATATTAGAACTACGATTTAGACTAACTGCAAATAGCTAATTAACTAACTAATATCTTTGTGAGTGTTTACTTAATAGATAAAGAGGACTAGGGCTATGACTTTCTCCTAGGTGAGTACTCAACGGGATTCCAATACCTAAGGCAAAGATGTCATAAAGGGGATTGTAATATAGCCAATGCACGGAATTACCCACTATATACCTCTCGGTAGATTGAGTGGCTTTGCCCTAATTGCCTCTCTCGAGACCAATTGGGTGTCAAAATCATACAAGCAATATAGGCTCAAGTAGGGTTTTACTATCTCTAGGTTTAACCCGTTAATTGGGACTATCAATCTCTTGAATACATCCCAATTCCTTGTTGGACTGATTTTCTAGACTCAAGTTCTCTTTCTCAACAAGAACCCAAGTCAAATAAATACCAATTAGTGTTTGCAACCACTAATTTAACATGAAAACCATAAATTAGCCCAAATACCAATTACCCATAAACATCTAAGCCTTAATTTAAAGGACCCATCAAACACCCACACTAGGGTTGAGCCACAACCCTAGCTAATGGGTTTATCTACTCATGATAAGAGAAGAAATGACCTCGGCCATGTTCTTGAACTTCAGAAAAATGAATGAGGGTCATTTTGAATGCTCTCGGCGCATGTTAAGCTGGAATGCTAACATACGCCGGTAGCTATAAAAATGGCCAATAACCGTCATTGTGAAGACCGGCCGGTGACTGCGATGGAGACGATGATTACGCCTGCGAATGGAATTGTTAGGAGGAAAGTTCCTTTAACGTTTGGGAGCTTCCTGTCGTCGAAATTTCAGTCAATAGATGAGGAAAGCGAAATTGAGGTGATAGGTCCAGCTCAAATTTCTCCAGTTCGAGGAGGAAATGAGCAAATTAAGAAGGAAATTCATGAACCTCGTTGACTTCAATTTTTTGTAGTAGGAGTGGAAAAGGAAAACATAAGAGAAACTGAGGTGGAGAAGGAGGGAAGAAGAGAAGGTATTGAGAACAATCGTGCCTCTCAAATGGGGAAAAAGCTGACCTATGTTCCTCCAGCAATGAGAAAGGGCAAATTGGTTGAACTTCCCACCCTTGGGGTTCACCACTGTATCACTCGGTAGTGCTTCCTTTGGGCGTGTGTTCAAGGCGTGAGAAATTTAGCCCATTTGTACTTCAAGATTTCTAATGGAGGTGTTATGGGAGGCCAATTGAGCATCGGAGTCCGCATTGCGCTCCATCATTTGCTTGAACATTTGTTCAATTCTTCCCATGTCATTACTTGATGAGCTTTGGCCTTGATCTTGGTACGGGGTGGATTGCTTTGTTGTTGGTACATCGGGGGCCTTTGAAATCCCGACCCCCGATTACCATTAACACCCAAATTGTTGTTGTTATTGCCTCCGCTCCAATTGTTATCATTATTGCTCCCCCATTGTTGGTTGTTGTTGTTCCCCCAGTTTCGTGAATTGTTGTTATTGTTCCAATTGCGTTGTCTTTGATTACCCCAATTTTGATTGTTGCCTTGGTTGTTCCAGTTTTGATTGTTGCTTTGATTGTTCCCTTGGGTTTGATAATTATTAGCATACATGACATCCTCATCTTGATCATCATATGAATCTTTTTGGCTATACCCACTTGGTCCTTGGTCACCTTGATCATTGTTTTTTTGCATTGGATTTCCCCGAGGTCTTCTTTTGTTCACCAAAACATTCACTCCCTCCATGGAATTAACTTGCTTCGGCCCTTGTATTTTTGAAGTTGTGCCTTAGCAATTTGGTTCATAGTGGTAGTGAGCTCGGCAATTGCTTGCCCATGTTCTTGAAGTTCTTTGTGAAGACCATTAACACCCGAATCACCCTGAGGTGCGTTTGCTCTACTCTGCCATGCTGACGATGTGTCATCCATCTCATCTAATATCTCACATGCCTCGGGGTAAGTCAACTTCATGAAATTTTCACCAGCCAATTGATTGACCACACATTGATTGACGGTGTTTATGCCCCGGTAGAAGGTATGCTGAATCATGGCTTCAGTCATGTCATTGTTTGGACATTCCTTTATCATGGTCCGGTAGCGCTCCCAAATCTCATACAAAGGCTCATTTGGCTCTTGTTTGAAAGCCAATATTTCATCTCTAAGCGCTGGCATGTGACTAGGAGAGAAGAATTTTGCAATGAACTTGTCTGCTAGCTCGTCCCATGTAGATATGGAGTGGTTAGGAAGTCTTTCGAGCCAATCAAATGCCTTCTATCTAAGAGAGAAGGGAAATAACCGAAGCCTCAAAGTATCTTCTGAGACATTCGTCTGCTTACTTCCCCAACATGTATCTACGAATCCCTTCAGATGCTTGTAAGCATTTTGGTGGGCGGCTCCGGTGAAATAGCCCCGCTGCTCCAAGAGTGTCAGCATCACATTTTTTATTTGAAAATTTCCCGCCCAAATTCTAGGTGGGACAATAGCACTAGCGTACCCCTCGTTTGGAAGGACACGAGGGGATGCTATGGGAGGTGGAGGCGGGGGAGGGTCTGGAATGTCCTCATTAATATTGGCCTATTGGCCCCGTTTGGGAGGTGGTAGTTGGTTTATTTCATCTTCTTGGTTGTCATATACCTCCTCCCCCGGAATGATGTTTCCCAAATGATCCGCCATTAGAACCTGAATTGATTCAACACACACGTTAATAGAAAAAGGAAAGAAAAACACTTAACACCACTATTCACGTAGATAATCAACACCGTATAACTCCCCAGCAACGGCGCCAAAAAGTGATCGGCGCCCACCTACACTACTAAATAGTAGCAAGATGAGGGTCAATGCAGCTTTTACCCGAACGGGTCGGGATCGAATCCACAGGGAGTTATGATTGTAGGAGTTGAGTTCCTAAGTGATCTAGTAGTGTTTCGTGCTCTTAATTGCACTTTTCATACTTTTGGTTTTATATTAGAACTACGGTTTAGACTAATTGCAAATAGCTAATTAACTAACTAATGTCTTTTTGAGTGTTTTCTTAATAGATAAAGAGGACTAGGGCTATGACTTTCTCCTAGGTGAGTACTCAACGGGATTCCAATACCTAAGGCAAAGATGTCATAAAGGGGATTGTGATATAGCCAATGCACGGAATTACCCACTCTATACCTCTCGGTAGATTGAGTGGCTTTGCCCTAATTGCCTCTCTCGAGACCAATTGGGTGTCAAAATCATGCAAGCAATATAGGCTCAAGTAGGGTTTTACTATCTCTAGGTTTAACCCGTTAATTAGGACTATCAATCTCTTGAATACATCCAAATTCCTTGTTGGACTAATTTTTTAGACTCAAGTTCTCTTTCTCAACAAGAACCCAAGTCTAATAAACACCAATTAGTGTTTGCAACCACTAATTTAACATGAAAACCATAAATCAACCCAATACCAATTACTCATAAACATCTAAGCCTTAATTTAAAGGACCCATCAAACACCCACACTAGGGTTGATCCACAACCCTAGCTAATGGGTTTAGCTACTCATGATAAGAGAATAAATCAGAGTAATAGATGAAGAATAACCCATATAATTGAATTACAAACTAAAATTGAAAGATTCAATGTTAAAACACTTCTAAAATTACTCAAAATAGCGTAACAATATCGTTCACGAGGTCCTGAATATCTCAGAGTACAAAAGCTGACTTAAAAATAAGAAAATAAACTATTTATAGTAGGCCAAATTTTCTGGACAAAAATACCCCTGCGGCTCATCGCGGACCGCACAAAATAGAGTGCGACCGCGTTGAGGCTCTTTGGCTTGGAAAACTGGGTCTCTGAACTTGGCCACCGCGGTCTGCATAAAATGTATCGCGGTCGCAGTGGCTTCTGTTGCGGCCGCACAAAATGGAGTGCGGTCCGCGTTGGTCTTCAGGCCTTCAAAGTCAACTCTCTGAAACTCCTTAGTGCGGTCCGCATAAAATGGAGCGCGGTCTGCACTGATTCAGCTTCCCAAATTTTCACATCTCTGAATCTCCTCAGTGCGGACCGCACAAAATGGAGTACGGACCGCACTGGTTTAGCCTCGAAATATGCTCTCTGAATCTCTTCAGTGCGGACCGCACAAAATGGAATGCGGACCGCACTGGTTTAGCCTTCAAAATTTGCTCTCTGAATCTCTTCAGTGCGGACTGCACGAAATGGAGTGGGGACCGCACTGGTCTATTGAACTAAGCTTGTGCTTATTCTTGGTACTTGTGCATGTTTCACTCCTTTTTGAGCAGGTTTTAACTATTTGTCACCCTTTTTGACTAAACCTGCAAACAAGTAAGCCTTTGGGACTATTTTGTATACAATTTTAACCAAAACTTAAGGAAGAAGGAGTGTAAAATAAGGTATAATCCCTAGTTATCAACTCCCCCAAACTTAAGCTTTTTCTTGTCCTCAAGCAAACAAAATAAGCCCCACCCCTTTTAGAGTAAGTCCAAGAAAATTCAGTTGTTCTAAGGTAACCTCTTCTAGCATCAATTGGGACTAATAATTGCCCTCACTACCAATGAATCATTAACAACATTTGACCTTTTAACACAATGGATTTCAGTGCGACACAAGAGCATCAAGGGTTGATTCGACTCATCAAAGAAACTCTTACTACTACTTTGGTCATTGTGGAACCTAGACTCATACTCCTCAACTCTCCCTAAGCAAACCTCACTTTTTAGATTGTAGCACTCAGAACGAGGTCAGTAAAAGCACACTCATCTCTCTCAAGGAAAGGTCTCAAGTTCGGCTCTAAGTACCATAGACTTTCCCCTTATGTGAGTCGCCACTAATGTAAGCTTCATTCAACTCAAGATCATATAGGACTTTTGTGGAGAAATGGTGAAGGCTTTTGGTTCAAGTTAGGAAATATTTGGTCTAGGTGGGTTCCATCTTCCCTTAAGCACTTCATTTGTTTTCACTTTTGCACACATTCTCTTGACTTTTTGAGTCATTAAGCTCCTTCTGAGGGGTTAGAGAGACATATTGTCACTCCCTCTTGTTCATTTCAACATTTTTCTCCTTTCTAAGCATTCCACACCTTTAATCTCTTTTCTTTCATTGATTCCCTTTATTTCTTCTAAATTGTTCATTCTTTTTGGATTTTTTGACTTTTCTTTCTTTTTTCGTTGCCCTTTCCTTTTCTTCACTTTTGTACCTTATTTTTCATTTTATTGCATTCCTCGTCTCCCCCCCAAAGTTACGCTTCAGCATTGTGCTAAGGAAAGAAAGGGTGCCAAGAGAGGGTCAAAACGGGTAGAGGCTTGTATCATGGTTTATGAAAGAAAAAGGTCTAAGGCTCAAAAGGGTTGACTAGGAAAATTGTCATTGGCAGGCTATGGAAATGTTCAAGTCATTCGGATCAAGGAGAGCCTATAATCACATCTCGAGTCAAACTACACTTAGGATTTCGCCTAGACAAACATTCATGCAAGTTCTAGACTAATGGCACAGGACTTGGACTTGCAATTCGAATTCTCACCACTCAAGGTATGGGATTGCTAAAGAAATAGAGTCGGGGGGCCACAATGACCTTAGCTAAGATTTGAGCAACACAATGGTCCCGAAAAACCACTTGATGATTATCGGTCAACACAAGAGTCTCAAGATTACAACTTTCACCATCCTAAACACAACAATTTATTTTTGACCATAGGATCAAAGGCAAATGTGTTAAGCCCAAGTGAAGCTTTGTTTGAGGCACCATTACTCACTATTTACACAAAAAACAAAAAGTAAAACAGACTCAAACCCTTAAGAAGTTGTCACACCATCCATCCTCGGGAAGAGACACCTGGTTCACACAAATTCCACCTTTGGAAAGAACTGTGGCATTAAGAAAACCAAAGGCTTATTTCACGCAAAACTTCAAAACAAGAAGCTACGAAAATAAAATAAGAAGCTATGAAAAGTAAAATGCGGAAAATATAATGAACATATACAAGAGGGGATTTAATCGAATATACATACGGCGGAATGAATATATACATCAGAAGGTAACTTTATATACAGACCAAATGTATGAAATACGAAAAGTACTAGAATTGTAAAGTTATGTACATACCAAAAGCAAAAGAGAAGAAAACATAATAAAAATAGTATCAAATATATACAGTCATCCAAATCCAATTAGGGCTACCCTCTCAAATAAGAGCCAGCATTGTCCTCAATGCTAACTGACCAAAAATAGCACAAAAAGAAGGAGAAAGAGTAAAGAGAAACTCCCTATAGGCCCTCCGTCTACATAAGATCCTGAGTATGGGTCCCGGAGTCTGTGGACTGCATGGGAGCCTGTGACTGGTCCCCAGAACCCTGTGTCTCCATCGGGACCTAGATCTTTTCTGTAACCTGGGCCTGTACTGGCAGTTGTGGCTGACTCAAGGTACCTCCCTGCGGGTCCGCCAACTCTATAATAATGCCCTCAGTACGGGGAATCACCATCTTCCTCTTCGGTGGCCTTTCTATCTCTGGGTCTGACTCAGGCTGGGAAGCTGGGTCATGAAATAGCAGGTCCAAAGGCAAATGGTCTACCTTCATCTTATCTACATCCTCCCGTAACTTCTTCACTGACTCCTTGGAGGCACGTGTCTTCCTCAGCTTCTTTGTCTCCTTGGCAAGATCTTTCAGTGCCTTTCCATGATTGCCAACATCGTCCAGAATCAACTTTTGGTTCTCAAGGATATTCTTATGGTTTCCCAAAAGCACCTTGAGAGTGTCCTCAACGAACTGTGGGACCTGTGGCGGAGGAGGATCAGCTTGGATTGCCACCGATGTAGAAAGGACAAACAACTTAGATACTGGATAGGGTATGGCTCAGTCGGTGGGCAGTCATAGGGTATGCAACAGTTGAAGGAATTACTGGGGCTGCTGAAGTGGAGGGGCCTAGAGCAATGTGTGAGGTGGCTGAGGTAGGCTGAGTAGATGTCACTACAACCACCGGCTCTTCAGACTGGCCAGTGGAAACAATGGATTTTCCTTTGAAGTTCTTTCTCTTAGGTTTGTCATCACCTTGTAGGTTGTACCAGGAGAATGGGCCCCTTGGCTTCACCTTCACATCAAACTTCCTCCCCTCTACCTTTTGGTCCTCAAAGTACATAGTCAAGAAGTTGGGGAAAGGGTAGGATATGTCGCCTTCATTCACCGCTCGACTAATTACCCGTGACATCACATTCCCTCGGGTACCCTGTCATGATTGAGGCCACCAGCACAATACGAATGAGAGGAAGAGAGTTTTCGTGAAAGGTGGGGTCTAGGATGTTACACACGAATGTCTCCCAACCTTTAGCTTCAAAGTTCAATGTTCTCCTCAGAATCTGCTTCCCTGCTTGCAACCAGTCTGGGGTGGTACCCGAGATTGCCAAATGTTCAGCTAGCCATGGACGGGCATCATCCCCCAAGTTCAACTTCTCAAAATAGTCCGTCTCATCCTCATCATCGAAGTCAAGGTACCCATTTATTGCATTCCCATCAAAAAGCACTGTCAGATTCCGCACCTTAGTCACTTTGGAGTCTTGTTTAACATAAGCAACATTAGTGTAAAACTCCTTGACTAGGTGCTCATTTTCTTCCACCACCCGACAATTGAAGTAGTCCTAGCTTTTTCTTTTTGTGAACTGTTTTAGCACATTGGGGTTGTCTGACAGAAGATCTCTTTTGATGAACTTTCGCTCCAGGATCAATTTCTTCTCAGGCCACCATTCCTGAAATTTATGAAAGGCCGGTTCACTCACAAACCGATCTTGCCATGCTTCAGGATTTCTTTTTCTCTCAATTCCCCCTATTTGGGGTTCACCCCCAACTTCTTCTTCTTCGGAGTGCTCACTAGATAATGAGTATGTGGGTGAGGTGGAGTATTCATGGGCACTCCCTGCAGCTGAGCCCTCAGATGACTCAGAATGTGCTGATGCTTGGGCAGGAGGAGAGCCCGTAGGTGAATCTCTCAATCTGAATCTCTCCGGAAAGTCGGGGACAAACTACGGCACTGACCCTGAATCAGATGCCTCCCCGGAGGGTGCATACTCACTTCCCGAATGGGAAGCAACTCTATCTAGGGCTTTGATTGTTTTTCTGGTGGCTTTTATGGCTTGTCGGACTTGGGGGGTTAGTCTGATCATCCCTTTGCCTCTCCCCCGGGAGGACTCTCCCCTTCCGCTTTGTTTTCGACCACCACCTCTTGATTGAACCATAATCTGCAAGTTGAATTCATTTAAAGTTTGTTAGTATCCAAGCAGTGTATGTATTAGTGAAGAAAAAGGTAGCAGATAATTGGAGTTGGAGTTGCAGAAGTTGCAGACTGCGGACCGCACAAAATGGAGTGCGGCCGCAAAGAAAGCACCGCGGACCACACAAAATGCACCGCGGTCCGCACTGAGGTGGGGCTCAGAATACCCACTCTCTGAAGATGTTCATCGCGGACTGCACAAAATGCATTGCGGTCCGCATAAAGGCACTGCGGACCACACAAAATGCACCGCGGTCCTCAACTGAATCTTTTATGTAAATCAAGCACCGCGGTCCGCACAAACGCACCGCGGACCGCACATAGTCCCAACCTAGGGTTTCAATTTTTCATTTTAATTCAAGTCTAAATTCACATGTTATTGATACCCTGGGTGTTTAATCAGTGTACTTAACTAAATTAGGCCTAATTTAAGCATTGTGAAACAAACCCTACACATGATTAAGGGAATATTGAACAAAAAGAGAAAAAGGAAGAAGAAAAAATACTGATTAATGAATAAAATAACAAAATTAAGAAGTTAAGGAGACAAAAATTAACTTACTAGATGTAGTATGAAGTGTAATGAATGAGAGGTGAACAGTTGAATGAACTAGGGATGATGATAGTGCAATTTTTACTGTTGAGAGTTCGAGGAGCGAAAAGTGTAAAATGAGGGCCTCAGGCCCTATTTATAGAAAATGTCCTGGGACCCACTTGACTTACCCCACCGCGGACCGCACAAAATGACCGTGGTCCGCGGTCCTCAACATTTCTGGGAAGCTGGGCATATGTCCACTGCGGACCGCACAAAATGCAGTGCGGCCGCAGTGGTCCACCGCGGATCGCACAAAAAGGTAGTGCGGCCGCGGTGGCAACTTCAGAGAGCTCCTTTCTTGATAAATGCCTTTGCGGACCGCACAAAATCGCAGTGTGGCCGCAATGCAAACTTCAGAGAGTCATTTTCCAACTTAGTCCTGAAAACTGCATCAAAATAATCCTACAACATCCCACAACCAGTTAGTCCAAAAACAAATCCTATACTACAAAGAAAATCAAAGATAAACAAAAAGAAAGACACATGGGTTTCCTCCCAAGAAGTGCCTGATTTAACGTCGCGGCACGACGCATGTTACCCTTAATTTACTTAAGATGGAGAAGTGCCACCACGTGACTGTCATCAATCTTGCCCAGGTAGTGCTTGACCCTGTGCCCATTAACTCTGAAAATCTCCCCACTTTTGTTCTTTAGATCAAGTGCACCAAACGGAGTCACAAACACAACTTCAAAATGTCTACTCCATTTCGACTTAAGCTTTCCCGGAAATAAATGTAACCGAGAGTTGAACAAGAGAACCAAATCACCTACCTTGAACTCCTTGCCACGAGCATATTTATCATGAAGGTACTTCATCTTGTCCTTGTACAAGGACGAACTGGAGTAGGCATGGAATCTGAATTCATCCAGTTCATTAAGCTGCTCCACAGGAAGATTGGCTGCCACATCCTATTCAAGATTCAACTTTCTCAAAGCCCACATGGCCTTGTGCTCTATCAACCGGTAGATGGCAAGATTTTCCAAACACCAACCGGTACAGAGACATACCAATTGGGGTCTTGTAGGCAGTCTTATAAGCCCATAGAGCGTCATCCAACTTCTTTGACCAATCGGTCCTATTTGCATTGACCGTCTTCGACAATATACTCTTTATTTCCCTGTTTGAGACTTTAACTTGGCCACTCGCTTGGGGATGATAAGGAGTGGAAACTTTGTGATTGGCACCATACTTTGCAAGCAAAGTGTCAAAAGCTCTATTACAAAAATGCGAACCCCCATCACTAATGATTGCACGAGGCGTGCCAAACCTTGTAAAAATGCTATTCTTGAGAAATTCAATAACACTCTGGGCCTCATTGTTGGGTAGAGACACGACTTCAACCCATTTAGAAACATAGTCAACTTCCACGAGAATGTATGTGTTCTCACAAGATCTAACAAACGGGCCCATAAAATCGATACCCCATACATAAAAAATATCCACTTCGAGAATGGTATTGAGAGGCATCTCATCTTTCTTCGAAATTCTCTCCACTCTTTGACATTCGTCACATCTCTTGACTAAGTCACTAGCATCTTTGTACAATGTAGGCCAAAATAAACCACAAGTTAACACCTTTGAAGCGGTCCTTGCCCCTCTATGATGACCACATAAGGTGAGGAGTGGCATGACTCTAGAATCGACCTTTGCTCCTCTTCGGGCACACATCGCCGGATGACACCGTCATTGCAAATCTTGAATAAGTACGGTTCATCCCAATAAAAATCCATGCTATCCCTCCTAAGTTTCTTCCTTTGCTTGGAAGAGAGCTCAAGAGGAACAACACCGGTGACAATATAGTTGGCAATGTACCCGAACCATGGCATTTCTTGCATTGACACAGAAAGAAGTTGTTCATTAGGGAAGCTATCATCAATTTCAAGCCCATCACTAGGTCGACCTTGCTCCTCCAATCGGGATAGATGGTCGGCAACTTGGTTTTCACTTCCTTTTCTATCAGTTATCTCCAAGTTGAACTCTTGAAGCAACAACACCCACCGCATGAGTCTCGCCTTGGAGTCCTTTTTCGTCATGAGATACCGGAGTGCCGCATAGTAGGTGTGAACTATGACCTTGGCACCAATAAGATAAGGACGAAATTTCTCCATTGCAAAGACTATTGCTAATAACTCCTTCTCGGTGATGGTGTAGTTCATTTGGGCCGAGTTCATTGTTTTGCTAGCATAATAGATGGGGTGAAAGATCTTGTTCACCCTTTGGCCCAAAACCGCCCCCACATCCACATCACTAGAGTCACACATTAGCTCAAAAGGAGAGCTCCAATCGGGTACGGTGATAATTGGCGTGGAAGTGAGCTTTTGCTTCAATAGCTCAAATGCCTTCATACAATTGTCATCAAAATTGAACTTGGCATCATTCTCTAGAAATTTGCAAAAAGGATTGACCACCTTTGAGAAGTCCTTAATGAAACTCCGGTAGAACCCGGCATGCCCAAGAAAGCTCCAGACTCCCTTTACCGAAGTTGGAGGTGGCAATTTAGAAATCACTTCAATCTTCGCCTTGTCTACTTCAATTCCATTTCTAGATATTTTGTGGCCCAACACTATCTCTTATTCCACCATAAAATGGCATTTTCCCAGTTTAGCACTAGGTTGGTTTCTTCACAACATGCGAGGACTTGGTCAAGATTGCTCAAAAATTCATCAAAGGAGTCCCCAACTACGCTGAAATCATCCATAAATACCTCGAGGAAGCCTTCAACCATATCAGTAAAGATTGCCATCGTGCACTGCTGAAATGTGGCGGGTGCATTGCAAAGTCCAAAAGTCATCCTGGAGAAGGCAAATGTACCAACTGTTACGCGGCGCCTTCCTGAGATGCTTTGGAAGGGCGACGTAAGGCTAAGCAACCGATGTCAGGGTAGTTGATGTCTGCCAAATGAGGTCCCCGCCACACGCTAGACTAGATTGTCAGTGTCGTGTGGGAAAACCAATGCCAACAATTGAGAAAACAGTAATGATGATTGAAATGATGAAAGCTGGATTGCAATAATGAAAGCTATTACAAAATGAATGGAAATGCGGTGTCGTCAAGATTTGGTTATATCCTGAATACCCGTCCAAGAAGCAATACAAAGCCCTGCCCTCAAGCCTGTCAAGCATTTGATCCAAGAAAGGCAAGGGAAAATGGTCCTTGCGAGTCACTTTGTTTAGCTTGCGGTAATCCATGCATACCCGCCAACCTGTGACCGTTCTTGTTGGAATAAGTTCATTTTTGTCATTTTGGACCACTGTCATGCCACCTTTTTTTGGAACAAACTGGACCGGAGAAGTCCAAGCACTATCCGAGATTAGGTAGACAACCCCTGCATCAAGCCACTTGATTATTTCCTTCTTCACCACTTCTTGCATTGCTTCATTGATCCTCCATTGGTGTTCTGTGGAAGGCTTTGCTCCATCCTCAAGAATGATTTTGTGCATGCAAAATGCGGGGCTTATTCCCCGAAGGTCAGCATGTGTCCATCTTATGGCCTTCTTCCTCCTCTTTAGCACTTTTAGAGTGGAGTCTACCTGCAATGGGGTTAGGCAAGATGAAAGTATAACAGGTAAAGTACGAGAGGGACCAAGATATTCATACCTGAGGTGTGGTGGAAGTGGCTTCAACTCCAATGTAGGTGGCTCTTCAATTGAAGGCTTTGTCGGATGAGTTTTCCGATTTTCTAAGTCCAAGGATAGCTTTCTAGGGCCATATGCATAAGAACCCATGCCTTATAGAGCATTGGTGCTCTCAATTAAGCCATCCACCACAATGTCATCATGGTTCAATAAAGCTGCCTCCACTAGATCTTCAACATTTATCATAGAGCTTGCATCATCAATAATGACCTCGGTGACAAGGTCCATGAAAGAACATACTTCCGTGCTATTGGGCTGCTTCATTGACTTGCAAACATGTAACACAACCTTTTCATTCCCCACCCGGAAAGTGAGCTCACCGGCCTCTACGTCAACTAAGGCCTTACCCGTTGCAAGGAAGGGCCTTCCCAAGATGATGTGAACTTCATAATCAACTTCGCAATCCAAGATAACAAAGTCCGCGGGCAAAATGAACTTGTCAACCCGCACCAGTACATCATCAATGATTCCTAGAGGCCTCTTCATAGTTCTATCCGCCATTTGAAGACGCATGGAGGTAGACCTAGGTTGACCAATCCCCAATGTTTTAAAGACCTAATATGGCATCAACTTTATGCTAGCTCCGAGGTCACACAAATCTTTGGCGAAATTCGCACTCCCAATTATACAAGGAATGGTAAATGCCCCGGGGTCTTCAAGCTTTGGTTCCATTGAGTGCATATAGTTTCACACTCCATAGATCTCTTCTTCGTGACCAAGTGAACTTGGCATACCCGGGCATTTTCTCTAAAGCTTCAACCAAAGGGATATTGATGGAAAGACTCTTCATCATGTCGATGAATTTCTTGAATTGATTCTCTTGCTTTTGCTTCGCCAACCTTTGAAGATATGGAGGAGGGGGCCTAGGCAATGGTGCCTTGGCTTTTGGGACCACCGGTTCCGGCATATCAATCACGTGTTCCCTAGACGGGTTCACGTCCCTTTGCAAATCCTCCCCATTATCATGAATGTCAATTCTTACCTCACTAGTAGTTGGATCTTACACCACTTGCTCAACCTCAATTGGTAACTCATCATTTGGTAATTCATCATCATCAACAACAATTCTCTTTTGTCTAGAAGAACTCACATCACCGCCTCTTCCACTTCTTGTGGTCACTGCCATGGCGTGACCGGTATTGTTGTTGTTCCCACCCTTGGGGTTCACCACTGTATCACTCGGTAGTGCTTCTTTTGGGCGTGTGTTCAAGGCGTGAGAAATTTAGCCCATTTGTACTTCAAGATTTCTAATGGAGGTGTTGTGGGAGGCCAATTGAGCATCGGAGTCCGCATTGCGCTCCATCATTTGCTTGAACATTTGTTCAATTCTTCCCATGTCATTACTTGATGAGCTTTGGCCTTGATCTTGGTACGGGGGTGAATTGCTTGGTTGTTGGTACATCGGGGGCCTTTGAAATCCCGACTCCCGGTTACCATTAACACCCAAATTGTTGTTTTTATTGCCTCCGCTCCAATTGTTATCATTGATGCTCCCCCATTGTTGGTTGTTGTTGTTCCACCAGTTTCGTGAATTGTTGTTATTGTTCCAATTGCGTTGTATTTGATTACCCCAATTTTGATTGTTGCCTTGGTTGTTCCAGTTTTGATTGTTGCTTTGATTGTTCCCTTGGGTTTGATAATTATTAGCATACATGACATCCTCATCTTGATCATCATATGAATCTTTTTGGCAATATCCCCTTGGTCCTTGGTCACCTTGATCATTGTTTTTTTGCATTGGATTTCCCCGAGGTCTTCTTTTGTTCACCAAAACATTCACTCCCTCCATGGAATTAACTTGCTTCGGCCCTTGTATTTTTGAAGTTGTGCCTTAGCAAGTTGGTTCATAGTGGTAAAGAGCTCGGCAATTGCTTGCCCATGTTCTTGAAGTTCTTTGTGAAGACCATTAACACCCGAATCACCCTGAGGTGCGTTTGCTCTACTCTGCCATGCTGACGATGTGTCATCCATCTCATCTAATATCTCACATGCCTCGGGGTAAGTCAACTTCATGAAATTTTCACCGGCCAATTGATTGACCACACATTGATTGACGGTGTTTATGCCCCGGTAGAAGGTTTGCTGAATCATGGCTTCAGTCATGTCATTGTTTGGACATTTCTTTATCATGGTCCGGTATGCTCCCAAATATCATACAAAGGCTCATTTGGCTTTTGTTTGAAAGCCAATATTTCATCTCTAAGCGCTGGCATGTGACTAGGAGAGAAGAATTTTGCAATGAACTTGTCTACTAGCTCGTCCCATGTAGATATGGAGTGGTTAGGAAGTCTTTCGAGCCAATCAAATGCCTTCTCTCTAAGAGAGAAGGGAAACAACCGAAGCCTCAAAGTATCTTCTGAGACATTCGTCTGCTTACTTCCCCAGCATGTATCTACGAATCCCTTCAGATGCTTGTAAGCATTTTGGTGGGCGGCTCCGGTGAAATAGCCCCGATGCTCCAAGAGTGTCAGCATCACATTTGTTATTTGAAAATTTCCCGCCCCAATTCTAGGTGGGACAATAGCACTAGCGTACCCCTTGATTGGAAGGACACGAGGGGATGCTATGGGAGGTGGAGGCGGGGGAGGGTATGGAATGTCCTCATTAATATTGGCCTATTGGCCCTGTCTGGGAGGTGGTAGTTGGTTTATTTCATCTTCTTGGTTGTCATATACCTCCTCCCCCGGAATGATGTTTCCCAAATGATCCGCCATTAGAACCTGAATTGATTCAACACATACGTTAATAGAAAAAGGAAAGAAAAATACTTAACACCACTATTCACGTAGATAATCAACACCGTATAACTCCCCAGCAACGGCGCCAAAAAGTGATCGGCGCCCACCTACACTACTAAATAGTAGCAAGATGAGGGTCAATGCAACTTTTACCCAAACGGGTCGGGATAGAATCCACATGGAGTTATGATTGTAGGAGTTGAGTTCCTAAGTTATCTAGTAGTGTTTCGTGCTCTTAATTGCACTTTTCATACTTTTGGTTTTATATTAGAACTACGGTTTAGACTAATTGCAAATAGTTAATTAACTAACTAATGTCTTTTTGAGTGTTTTCTTAATAGATAAAGAGGACTAGGGCTATGTTTTCCTAGGTGAGTACTCAACGGGATTCCAATACCTAAGGCAAAGATGTCATAAAGGGGATTGTGATATAGCCAATGCA
>ML259150.1:55172-72390 GCA_005239495.1 Nicotiana undulata
TGAATACATCCCAATTCCTTGTTGGACTGATTTTCTAGACTCAAGTTCTCTTTCTCAACAAGAACCCAAGTCAAATAAATACCAATTAGTGTTTTCAACCACTAATTTAACATGAAAACCATAAATCAGCCCAAATACCAATTACCCATAAACATCTAAGCCTTAATTTAAAGGACCCATCAAACACCCACACTAGGGTTGAGCCACAACCCTAGCTAATGGGTTTATCTACTCATGATAAGAGAAGAAATGACCTCGTCCATGTTCTTGAACTTCAGAAAAATGAATGAGGGTCATTTTGAATGCTCTCGGCGCATGTTAAGCTGGAATGCTAACATACGCCGGTAGCTATAAAAATGACCAATAACCGTCATTGTGAAGACCGGCCGGTGACTGCGATGGAGACGATGATTACGCTTGCGACTGGAATTGTTAGGAGGAAAGTTCCTTTAATGTTTGGGAGCTTTCTGCCTTCGAAATTTCAGTCAATAGATGAGGAAAGCGAAATTGAGGTGATAGGTCCAGCTCAAATTTCTCCAGTTCGAGGAGGAAATGAGCAAATTAAGAAGGAAATTCATGAACCTCGTCGACTTCAATTTTTTGTAGTAGGAGTGGAAAAGGAAAACATAAGAGAAACTGAGGTGGAGAAGGAGGGCAGAAGAGAAGGTATTGAGAACAATCGTGCCTCTCAAATGGGGAAGAAGCTGACCTATGTTCCTCCAGCAATGAGAGAGGGCAAATTGGTTGTGAAAATTGAACCAGATGATATTAAAGCACAGGAGGAAGAGTGGAATACAGCCCTAATAGGCTATGTGCTGGGGGATACACCATATGTTCGATCAATGGAGAATTACGTGGAAATGGTATGGAATTTTGTTGATAAGCCTAAAATTCTGTATCATGATGAGGGATATTATATCTTTAAGTTCAAATCAGTAGAGGAAAGGGATCTGATCATACATGCAGGGCCATATACCTATCATAACAAACCACTAATTTTGAGGAACTGGGAAATAGACTTCTATTTTGATCCGGAATGTCTTAGTACAATTCCATTGTGGGTCAAATTCCCAGGACTTCCGGTGGGATACTGGTCAATGGAATCTTTAAGTAAAATTGCTTTAGGAGTAGGAAAACCTTTGTATACTGATAGAATTACAGCTGAAATGGAGAGGATATCATTTGCTCGTGTATTGGTGGAGGTAGAAGTGTCACAGCTTTTCATTGAAAATATTGAGTTAGAGACACCTTTTGGGAGATTTCAACAACAGATAACATATGATTGGAGACCAAAATATTGTGTTGACTGCATAAAATTTGGCCATGATGTGGAAAACTGTAGAAGGATAGTTCCAGATTCTAAAGAGGAAAGCTATCAGGAGGTTACAAGGAAAAAGAGGAGAAGGAAAAAACAGAAGAAATCTGTTTGGTTAGCTAAAAACACAGAAATAGAGCAGCAAGAGAATGCTCAGGATAATGAAGCACAACTAAATGAAAATCAAATTGCAGATGAGATACAAGTGCAGCAGAATGACAATGAGATAAGTGTAATAGAAAAGGGCAAAGCAGTGCAGGAAAATGCAGTGAATGATCCTAATCCTATGCTACTACAAAAGATGAATAGATATGCTGTATTGAGAATTCAAGAGCCTGGTAGTACAGGAATAGAACCTGTTATACAACAGGTTCCTGATCCTACATGATAGTCTGCACATGGAACATTAGAGGGCTTAATAAGCTCTCTAAACAGAAGGAGCTGAAACTCTTTCTGAAAAAGCAAAAAATAGATATTATATATTATGGGTTGTATAGAAACCAGAGTTAAGGAAGGGAAAGCTCAGAAAGCCCTGCAGAAAGTGGCAAGGGGATGGAAATACTGTTGTAATTATAGTACAACAACAGTAAATGGTAGAATCTGGTTAATGTGGAGAGATAGAATAAAGGTACAGATAGTAGCTGTTAAAGATCAATACATTCACTGCTTGGTGGAGGAGGATACAACACAGTTCACTACTGAGCTTACTGTGATTTATGCCAAGAATAATTTGCAACAAAGAGAGGAATTGTGGACTGAACTGCATCAATTGGGAGCACATATCACAAATTCTTGGCTTCTATGTGGAGATTTCAATAATGGACTTTCTACAGAAGATAGAATAGGGCAACCAATCACAACAAGAGAAATATAAGGTTTTCAGGATATGATGAGTAAACTACAATTGACTCCTCTAAGGTCAGTTGGTAGGTATTTTACTTGGTGTAACAAGCAACCAATAGGAAGTAGAGTATACAGTAAGATTGATTGGGCATTGGTGAATTTTGGGTGGATGCAGCTATATGGGCATATTGAGGCTGACTATCTGAGTCCTGGAGTATTTGATCACTCTCTTGTATTACTGAGATGTGGCCAGAAGAGGAGAATGAGTCCCAAGCCTTTTAAGTTCTTTGCTAATGTTATGGAGCATCCAGAGTTTCATGAAAGGCTAAGGAGAGTATGGGAAAATGAAGAAGGGGTGGATGTTATGGTTAAAATAAGCAGGAAACTGGGAAACTGGAATTGAAAGAACTAAATAGGTACATGGCATCATATGAGCAAAGACTGAATCAAGCTAGGAAAAACTTGGAGATTGTACAAGCTAATCTCAGTACACAACTCTTCTGCCAGAACTTTCTTATTTGATCAAGAAAAGGAGATATTGGCTGAGATTGATAAATGGAGTAATATTGAAGAACATGTGCTTAGACAAAAGTCGAGGGCAAATTGGATACTATGTGGAGATAGCAATTCTAAGTACTTTCATGCACAGCTAAAGATAAGACAAAACAGAAACACTATATCATCTATTTACACTGAAGCTGGTAGTAAACTAACTAACCCAAGGCAAATAGAAGCATAGTTTATTGAAGTTTTTGAAGGATTAATGGGAAAATGTAGTGAAGAGGTACAATGCCCAAACTCAGAATTCATAAGGAAAGGACCAGTCCTAACTAGGGAGCAACAAATGGGAATGATTCAGACTGTTACAAATGAAAGAAATAGACAGAGCCATCAAGGATATGCCAACAGATAAAGCCCCAGGGATTGATGGATTTCCTATTGAGTTTTTCACAGGAAATTGGGAGATGGTTAAAAAGGATGTACATGGTGCAGTGAAGCAATTCTTTGAGACAGGAAAAATGCTCAGAAAGATGAACTGCACAACCATCACATTGATTCCCAAAGTTAAGGCCCCAACAATGGTCAAAGATTATAGGCCTATTGCATGCTGCAATACCTTGTACAAGATCATTGCAAAGGTCTTACAATTGAGGATCAAGAAGGTGATTGGAAGCCTAGTTCGCCAATCACAATCTGCTTTTATTGAAGGGAGAAGTATCATCGATAACATTTTATTCAGTCATGAACTTTTCAAGGGTTACAATAGGAAAGGGGTGTCCCCTAGATGTGTTATGAAGATTGATCTTAGGAGGGATTATGACACTATAGATTGGAGGTTTTTGAGAAGGATGCTCAGTGAGTTGGGTTTTTCTTTTAAAATCATAGAGTGGATCATGGAATGTGTTACAACTGTATCTTACTCTCTCATGCTGAATGGACGTCTCACCAAACCATTTAATGAACAAACAGGAATCAGACAAGGAGACCCCATGTCTCCTTACCTCTTTGTCATTGCAATGGAATATTTGAACAGAGAAATGATGTTGTTAGATGACAATGGGGATTTTAATTTTCATCCCAGATGCGGGAAATTGGGAATAATCCATATCTGCTTTGCAGATGATCTTCTTATGTTTTGCAGGGCAGATAAAGAGTCTATCAGACTATTACAAGAAGTTTTTTAGAAATTCTCATATGCTTCTGGATTACAGGCAAATCAAGAGAAGAGTTCAATATATATGGCTGGGGTGAATGCTAAAGAAAAGAAGCAGATATTGACTATGCTGGGATTTGAAGAAGGAAAACTGCCTTTTAGGTACTTAGGAGTACCATTATCATCAAAGAAACTCACAGTGCAACAATGTTTACCATTAGTAGAGAAAATAACTGAAAGAGTGAGATGCTGGTCAGGTAGATTGCTTTCCTATGCTGGGAGATTGCAACTGATAAAGTCTGTGCTTTTTGGCATACAAACTTATTGGGAACAAATCTTCATAATCCCTAAAAAGGTTATGAAGCTGATAGAAGCAACTTGCAGATCATTCCTATGGACTGGAGAAACAACAATAACAAAGAAAGCTTTAGTATCTTGGGAACAGATATGCAGACCTATTGATGTAGGGGGCTTAAATGTTATTAATCTATGTCTTTGGAACAAAGCTGTTGTGATGAAACAATTGTGGGCAGTGGAAATGAAAAAAGACTGCTTGTGGGTTAAATGGGTGCATAGCTACTATGTCAAGAAGCAGACTATTGAAAGTATGCACACACCCAAGAATGCTGCTTGGGTTATTAGGAATATTATAGATATGAAGGAAGAGTTGAAGAGTCAGAATCTGCAGGGGACCTTAGCTGATCAATTGAAACCTTTACAGGAGCAGGGGAGATTCTCAATAAAGAAGACTTATATGATGTTGACTCCACAACAACAGAAGATTCACTGGAGGAGTTTAGTGTTACAACCAAGCATACATCCCAGATTCAAATTTACTACATGGTTGGCTGCACATGGAAGATTAGCTACTGTGGACAGACTAAGCAGAATTGGCATTCAAGTACCACAAGACTGTGTCTTTTGTAAGAGTGCTACTGAAACATTGCACCACCTTTTCTTTGAATGTACAATCACTAGTGAAGTCTGGGCAAGGCTCTTACACTTGCTAGGAATGAAAAGAAGCATAAAAGGATGGGAGTATGAGCTACAATGGGTGAGTAAGCTGGCAAGGAAGAGGACAAGCAGAGCATTGATCATTAGCTATGTATTTTCCATGCTGGTATATAGTCTATGGAGAGAAAGAAATATGATGAGATTTCAGCAAGCTAAGTTCGATAAGCACAGAATCTGCAGAGAAATAGTTCTACATATACATGTTCGAGGCAGAAAGCAGCCAAAGTGGAAGAAGATACTACAGAACTTAGATAGTTTTGTATAGGAATTATTTGTATTTTTGTTATTTTGTTGATTAGTTATATGATCAGTAGTGGTTAGCTAGGCTAGTATGAGTCGAGATATAGATGGTAACTGGTCAACAGTTACTTGTTTGTACAGTTACACTTTTGATTAATACAAATGGATTTAATAAAAAAAATAGTATCATTGCCGCAAAAAAGAGAGAGAATAAATCAGAGTAATAGAGGAAGAATAACCCATATAATTGAATTAAAAACTAAAATTGAAAGATTCAATGTTAAAACACTTCTAAAATTACTCAAAATAACGTAACAATATCGTTCACGAGCTCCTGAATATCTCAGAGTACAAAAGCTGACCTAAAAATAAGAAAAGAAACTATTTATACTAGGCCGAATTTTCTTAACAAAAATACCTCTGCGGGGTCACTGCGGACCGCACAAAATGGAGTGCGACCGTGTTGAGGCTCTTTGGCTTGGAAAACTGGGTCTCTGAACTTTGCCACAGCGGTCCGCATAAAATGCACCGTGGCCGCGGTGGCTTCTGTTGTGGCCGCACAAAATGGAGTGCGGTCCGCGTTGGTCTTCAGGCCTTCAAAGCCAACTCTATGAAACTCCTTAGTGCGGTCCGCATAAAATGGAGCGCGGTCCGCACTGCTTCAGCTTCCCAAATTTTCACATCTCTAAATCTCCTCAGTGCGAATCGCACAAAATGGAGTGACCGCACTGGTTTAGCCTCGAAATATGCTCTCTGAATCTCTTTAGTGCAGACCACACAAAATGGAATGCGGACTGCACTGGTTTAGCCTTCAAAATTTTCTCTTTGAATCTCTTCAGTGTGGACCGCACAAAATGGAGTGCGGACCGCACTGGTCTGTTGAACTAAGCTTGTGCTTATTCTTGGTACTTGTGCATGTTTCACTCCTTTTTGAGCAGGTTTTAACTATTTGTCACCCTTTTTGACTAAACCTGCAAACAAGTAAGCCTTTGGGACTATTTTGTATACAATTTTAACCAAAACTTAAGGAAGAAGGAGTGTAAAATAAGGTATAATCCCTAGTTATCACTACTTTCACCTCTTTCAAGTTCTTGCCTTTTCTGCATTTTATGAATAACCAAAAATGGTTAATGCACCTCCTGTTTATGGCGAGGCTCCTTAACCCATCCCCTTAGCAGTAAGAATGCCCCCTCACGATGAGGATGTTGCTTTTGCTGTTGAGGATGAGAGCTTCACACCGTGGAGGAAATCATTCCTCGTAATGATAGAGCTAGGTCGGATTTCTCGAAGTCGGCTACAGATGAACATGAACCCATGCAGTCCGAAATGGACGCAGCCGCCTTGGTCTACTTTAGGACTAAATATAGCATCCCAGCCCATATTGACTTGGTCCCGGCTGGCAGTGACGTAATCCATATCCACCGCCCTAGGTACTGCGCCTTTTACGCGTACTCGTTCTGAGTGGGCTATTCTCTTCCTCTTCCCCCGCTGGTGGAGGAATTCTTCCGCTATTACAACATCTTCCCGGCCCAACTCTCTCCATACATTTACAAGTTTTTCCTAATGTTGATAAAATACGCGGAGCTGGCCAACCGCGTGATTTCCATTCGCCACTTATTACATCTCTTCGCGCCGAGTTTCCTTAGAGGTACGATATTGCATCTTCGCCATTATGGGAGCAAGGGATTGGTCGTGAAGATGGATGATAGGGCCAATCGCCATTTTTGGTTCCACTTCTTCTATATTAAGACCGGGCACGTGGTGGCGAACCCCAGTAGATTCCCTGAAATGTGGAACTTTGCCCATAAGTGTCTATTAGCTGATTGCTCATTTTGCTTTATTTTGTCGATGACCTAGCCACTCCTCTTCTTCTTTCGTGCAGCCGAGAAAGAGCCTCTTATGTTGGGTCGGAGACATTCGAGACTGGGTGAGCCATGTTTTACCCCACACAGTGGGGATCTGCGAATGGTCGTCGTTCCATAAGAAGTTTGGTCGTAAACCTTCTGCTACAAGTAAGTCATTCATTTAGACCTTCTGTTGTTTCTGTATTCATGTAATTTTCTTTCTCTATCCCTTCCTTAGTTTTACTTTTCTTCGTTGTCAGGTTGGAGGGCTTAAAAGAAAGTGAAGGCTCCTACCCTCGATTTCCGTCAGTCGGGTTCCTCGACGGGGTCATTGCTTGTTGCGACCGCAGGAGAGCCCGAACAAATTGATGATCCCTCCCAGACCTCTGCATATACCTAGCCGACGAGCAGCGGTTCCATCGGTAGAGACTTCAACTTCCCCTATTTCGCACTTAGTGGATGAGTTATCGTTGAGCGAGAAGGAAACAACTCCGTTAAAAAGGCGGAGAATAGAGGTTGGCGGCGAGACATTAGGAACCGAAGGGTCAACAAGGGGTGATTTTAAGCTGGCCACGGCTGCATCCGAGGGCGGAGTGGCTTTAGACATTAAGACTTTGCCCCCTTCAAAAGATGTAGAAATTTCTTCCTTGCCCGAGATAGTCATGGAAGGAGGAGGAAGAGCAGAGGCAGCGGAGGTCGTTCCGACGAGTGATCCGTCGCCGTTAAGGCAAGCTGATGTACCTTCCTCTACCGAGGAAAAGGGGAAAGGTGTGGCCGTAGATGGATATGAGTCCGGCTCAGCCATCAACCTCAAAGAAGTTTGGATATACAATGAGGGGTTCACTCGGGTAGAAGTAAGGATGAAAGGGACAACTCACAACATAGTCATGCCCCTCGACCGTGATTTATTAAAGAATATGGAGAGCGTGATCCCTTATTTGGGTCCCCTCTATTCCAGTGCCGTGGACAGGACCCTACAGACGTTCGATGATACTGCTTTGTCGTTGGGCATATCCGGAATGGCATTGCGGGTAAGTTATTGGTTTTTCGAGTTCTCGTACCTTAATTTCTCTTTCTTTTCTTCTCGTCGTTCGTTTTTATTGAGTTATTTCTTCTACTTTTTTCCCTGTTCATCAGACCCATATTTTGGAGATTGAGTGCGCCCACCAAGAAGAGAAGATGAGGGCTATTTTTAAGAGGATGGAGTCGAAATATCGTGAATATTGCGCCAAGCACCGTGAGATTTGCCTCCGATTCGGCATGGACGGTAACTTCCAGTCTCTCAAGAACGAGCTAAAACAGAAGGACGATGAGCTCGTGAGGGTCATTGGAGAATGTAGAGAGCTCGAGGGGGCACTCAGGATCAAGGAGGACGAGCTTGAGGTGAGCAGGGGGGTTGCGGCTGAATGTCCTGATCTTCAGGCTCATGTGGCATCCCTGCGGGCTAAACTTGAGCAGAATTCGACCCGGGCCAATAACTTGAGTGATGAGTTTATTGAAAAGATGGTAGAGTTGGGAAAGGGCGAGAAAGCCAGAATTGTGGCTTTGGCAAGGGTCGCAGCGTTGGAGGAGGTCATTTGCGTCCTTCAATCTAAACAGGAAAGTGAAGCGAAGGTGACTGTGCTCAGGGAGGTCAGGCGTGATGAGCGGATTGGAAGGATTGAGGGAGAGGTTTCGAATTTGAATGATCAGATCGCCGCTCTTGAGGCTGAAGGGGCGCAACTATTGGCTTGACCGTCTTCCTCTAACACTTCTGCTTATCCCGAAATTGCGTGGGATTTGTACGAGAGTGGATCCATGCTGAGTCCCAGCTAGACATATTTAGGAACTTGATGGCGGCATGGAGAGTTACTGAGGTTGAGTTTGAGGGTGCTCGTGTCAAGGCGCATGAATCTCGAGTTGCATGTGGTTACGATCCCGCCATGCCGGGGGAAGACAATGACGAGGATTAGTTGGATATGATCGAGCAGGGTGCTTGGTATGACGACGAGTACTTGGATGGCGAAGATGACGATGGGGACGATGGTGGGGATGACTACCACCCTGGAGTTAAAGCCTTTACCTTCACACATCATGTATGAGTTTCTTGGACCTTGTTCCACTTTACCTGTTATTCTTTCCTCGTGCTTAACTAACGTGTAGGTAGACTCTACCTTGGCGGTGCTCCAAAGGAGGAAGAAAGCTATAGGTTGGACATTAGCGGATATTCGGGGTATAAGCCCCGCCTTTTGCATGCACAAGATTATTCTGGAGGAGGACACCAAACCCTTCGTGGAACATCAAAGAAGATTGAATGAAGCTATGCAAGAGGTAGTGAAGGAGGAAATCATCAAATGGTTGGATGTCGGGGTTGTTTACCCCATTTCCGATAGCTCGTAGACCTCGCCGGTGCAATGTGTCCCAAAGAAAGGGGGCATGACTGCGATAACAAATGACAAGACTGAATTAATCCCCACAAGAACTGTCACCGGGTGGAGAATGTGCATGGACTATATGAAGCTTAACAAAGTCACTTGGAAATACCATTTTCCGCTTCCATTTCTTGATCAAATGTTGGATAGGTTGGCCGGACGTGATTTTTATTGCTTCCTTGATGGATACTCCGGCCACAATCAAATTCTTATTGCTCCTAAGGACCAAGAGAATACCACTTTCACGTATCCCTATGCAATGCACCGACAACTTTTCAACGGTGTAGGATGGCCATCTTCACCAATATGGTGGAGGACTTTCTTGAGGTTTTCATGGACGATTTTTCCGTGGTGGGGAATTCTTTTGAAGAGTGCTTGGACAACTTGGAATTGGCAAGATGTAAAGAAACTAACTTGGTTTTGAATTGAGAGAAGTGCCACTTCATGGTCGAGGAAGGTATTGTCCTCGGTCACAATATTTCAAAGAATGGTATTGAGGTTGATAAATCCAAAACTTAAGTGATATCCAAACTCCCTCCCGCTACATCCGTGAAGGGAGTGAGGAGTTTTCTAGGTCATGCGGGGTTCTACCGCCGATTCATCAAGGACATTTATAAAGTGGTAAACCCCTTGTGCAAACGTTTTGAGAAGGATGCCAAGTTCCATTTCAATGAAGATTGTATGGAGGCATTCGAATTGATCAAGTATAAGTTGACTACTAATCTTATTATCACCGCACCAAATTGGAGCTTAACTTTTGAGCTCATGTGTGATGCAAGCGATGTGGCGGTTGGAGCTATATAGGGGCAACGTATCAACAAGTTCTTCCATCGGGTCTACTATGATAGTAAAAACATGAACGAGGCCAAAGTCAACTATACAGTGACCGAAAAAAAACTCCTTGCTATTGTATTTGCTATGGAAAAGTTCCGCCTGTACTTGATGGGTACAAAGGTGATTGTTCACACCGACCATGCGGCGCTTCGATATTTGATGAGCAAGAAATATTCTAAGGCAAGATTAATGCGGTGGGTACTTCTTTTACAAGAGTTTGATCTTGAGATTCAAGACCGCAAAGGGAGTGAAAACCAAGTGGCGGACCACTTGTCTCGATTGGAGGAGTAGGGGAGGCCACATGATGGCCTTGAGATAAATGATTCATTTCCCAATGAGAAACTCCTTTCCATTTCTATGACCGGGATGCCTTGGTTCGCCGACTTGTCCAATTATCTTGCGGGTCGCATTGTACTGAATGAGTTCTCTTCAACCAAAGGAAGAAGCTCGAACAAGATTGCCTTGCTTACTATTGGGATGAGCCTTATCTCTTCCGAATTTGTATTGATGGTGTGATCTGAAGATATGTACCGGAAGAAGAACAATGGGGAATTATTGAGGCTTGCCACTCTTCACCATATGGTGGTCACCATGATGGAGCGACAACGGCTACAAAAGTGTTAAGTTTTGGATTCTATTGGCCTACGCTTTACAAGGACGCTACCGATCTCATCAAACGTTGTGATGAATGTCAAAGGGCCGGTGGGATTTCCAAGAAAAATGAGGTGCCCCTCACAACCATCTTGGAGATTGACATTTGTTATGTGTGGGGCATTATGGGTCCGTTCGTGAGATCATGTGGGAACACTTATATATTGGTAGTTGTGGATTACGTGTCAAAGTAGGTTGAAGCCGTGGCTTTTCCCAACAATGAAGCTCGGAGCGTGGTAGCATTCTTGAAAAAGAACATATTCACAAGGTTTGCTACTCCAAGGGCCATTGTTAGTGATGGGGGATCGCACTTTTGCAACAAATCTTTTGATACTTTACTCTCTAAGTATGGTGTCACTCACAAAGTGTCGACCCCCTATCATCCTCAAGAAAGTGGACAGGTTGAAGTCTCCAACCGGTAGATCAAGAGCATTTTGTCAAAGACCGTGAATGCCAAACGGACGAATTGGTCGAAGAAGCTTGATGATGCTCTTTGGGCTTATAGGACAGTTTACAAAACACCAATTGGTATGTCTCCGTATCGGTTAGTGTTCGAGAAAGCTTGTCACCTTCCGGTGGAACTTGAGCACAAGGCTATGTGGGCATTTAAGAAGATTAATCTTGTGTGGGATGTCGGTTCCAACTTAAGGGTGGAACAATTAAATGAGCTTGATGAGTTCCGGTTCCATGCATATTCGAGTTCTTCCTTGTATAAGGACAAGATGAAATACCACCAAGACAAGTATATCAGGAATAAAGAATTCAATGAAGGCGATCTTGTGCTATTGTTCAATTCTCGGTTACGGATGTTTCCAGGAAAGTTGAATTCCAAGTGGAGTGGCCCATTTGAAGTTGTGCATGTGACACCATTTGGTGCTCTAGATCTGAAAAATAAGAATGATGAGGTGTTTAGATTCAATAGGCATCGGGTGAAACATTATCTTGGCAAAGTTGATGATAGCCACGTTGTGGCGTTGCTTCATTTCACGTGATTTATGGTAATTTGCATGAGACTAAGCCTTATCTCAATCCTTGCATGAGGCTAAGCCCTGCCTCCTATCTGCATAAGGCTAAGCATTGCCTTCTTTTTCCATAAGACTAAGCCTTGTCTCAATCCTTGCATGAGGCTAAGCCCTGCCTCTTATCTACATAAGGCTAAGCACTACCTTCTCTTTGCATGAGACTAAGCTTTGTCTCAATCCTTGCATGAGGCTAAGCCCTGCCTCCTATCTGCATAAGTCTAAGCATTACCTTCTCTTTGCATGAGACTAAGCTTTGTCTCAATCCTTGCATGAGGCTAAGCCATGCCTCCTATATGTATAAGGCTAAGCATTGACTTCTCTTTGTATAAGACTAAGCCTTGTCTCAATCCTTGCATGAGTCTAAGCCCTGCCTCCTATCTGCATAAGGATAAGCACTGCTTTCTCTTTGCATGAGACTAAGCTCTGTCTCAATCCTTGCATGAGGCTAAGCCCTGCCTCCTATCTGCATAAGGCTAAGCATTGACTTATCTTTACATGAGACTAAGCCTTGTCTCAATCCTTGCATGAGGCTAAGACCTGCCTCCTATCCGCATAAGGCTAAGCACTGCCTTCTCTTTGCATGGGACTAAGCACTTCCCCGAATCTTGCACGAGACTAAGAACTGTCTCTCTTTGCATAAACACGAATATTGATCTTGCATCGTTCTCTTCTCTCGGGCTAAGCTATGCCCTTAACTTTATACAAGACTAAGCTTTGTCTTGTTGCCTCTAGCATCTTGTCTCTACACCTCATGGGCTGACATGTAGCCAACTTTTCCGAAGGAGTCATAGTCTGAAGGCATCGTCCTCATCACCGGAAGACATCATACCATGGCCTGAGGATCTCTCAAACTTGCACATCATTATTCAAAGGTGTCATGGTTCAGAGGCACCTTCATGGCCCGAGAACATCATTTTATAGCCTGCGAATCCCTTACCGCACAATTCATGGCCCGGGACATCATGGTCTAGGGACGTCATCCTCACCGTCCAAAGACAATCTTCATGGTCCGAAGGGAATTTGCATAATGTCAAAATTTATGCAGTAATTTATACATATGTGCTTGCACTATATTTTTGTAGATTTGTAGGTGACCAAGTAAGCAACCGTTATCCCAATAGGAGAAATCCCTCTCCAATTCCTATTCATATCCTTCAAACCTGACCGTTCACCCATAACCGTTTCAAACTCCAAGTAATCCTACTTGGAACCTTTTGTCCGTTCTTACAACAACTCCATCAATTTATTCCACCGTTGGATCCAGAACTACACACGACTTGATTCATGTTAACCAGGAATATGTAGGCAACTCAGAGACGAGGGTGCGGCCTATATCTTTCAAATCATCCTATTCGGTCAAAATTGGTCATCATGTCTTTATCCGACAACTCTTTCATCCTTCCCGGGTAAAGAGGGGCAGCTGTTGATACCCTATTTTTTTCACATATATTTTTTAAACTACACATATACCTTCAAAATAGTGCATGAGCATCATCAAGTATTTTTCATACTTTTCCATATTTTTTTAAGGTTTTAATCAATTTATTCCTGCATTCTTATTATATAAATAATCATTAATTACATTTCAAATAATTTTATAATGATTTATTATCTAATTTTTATCATTTTATATTCATATTAATCCTTAAATATTATATTCTATATATTTATCGTAGTTATATTTTCATCCCGAGGCTAAAATTGCATATTTTGCAATAATAGACGCATAATTGCATTATTTATACAGAAAAATGACTTTGTATATTTTTTTAACGTTAAGTAATTATTTTAAATCATTTTCATGCACAAATGATATTTTTATTTAATTATTAAATATTTTTTATAAATTATTTTACTAATTAATTGGGTATTTAAAATATAGCCCCCAAAGAATTAATTTCGAACCTAACCCAATTACCCCAGACCAATACCCTTAACCCGTAACGCAGGCCCGTACCCTTCCAAATCAACTCGCTCGGCCCGTACCAGAAGATCAACGGCTCCCAATACCCCAACCCATTTTAATTATACCAACCCCCCTAACCCTAACCCATTTTTACCTACCCGCCGCCCTCAAACGCTCTCGTCTCCCTCCTCTTTCTATTATGAAACCCTAGCGCCGCACTCCCATTTCCCCCTTGATTCCTACCCAGAAATGGAATCATTTAGTGATTCCCTACTTTATCTGACCCCCTTTCTTTACTGGCTACTCATTTTTGGTGTTACTTAACTTGCTTCCCTCAAATGACAAGTAGATTCTGTGGAGATCGAACCAAGGTTGGTTCAAAACTCCAACTTAATGTTGTTTCCATCTATGCTCATCACCTTTCCTATGTGAGTACGAATATTTTCATATCTTTCACTGATTCGTACCTAACCTAAAGTTAGGATTTTTAGATCTTTGATTCGAACCAGATTTGGTTCAACTTTAGCTTGTTTTAATATTACTTTTCGTCTATATTCACTTTGTTACTCATAAATCTGCCTATTTTTCGTTAAATCTTTTACTTACCTAAACTAGGGTTTTAACCTTATTTAATCGAACCAGATTTGGTTCAAATCTTATGTTTTCTTTAATAACACCTGTCTTTAAAACAAACGATCATTCGCCTTTATTGCTTTATCCATTTGTGTTTATTTAAAAGTAGGGTTTTTTAGATCTTAGTTGAATCAAATATAGGCTGACTATGTTATCTTTTAAAGCTCCCGTCTAGGATCATTATGGGATATTGTACTGATTTTACGGTTTGCCTTTTGAAATATTCTCTTGTCTACCATATTTTACTCTGCTGATTTTTCAGTTTACCCCAAAATTAGGGTTCTGAAATCTTTTACTAAGATTTTAACCTTTCCTTTCTTATGGGGTACTGATATTTTCCTTATGCTGGTCGATTTACCCTGTTCTCAGTATTTTCTTACCTTATTTGATCCGACATTTGACTAATAGATTGATTCTGCATAATACTCACCTTAACCGAAGTAGTACTTGCCTGATTATACGATGTTATGTCCTGAAACTTGACTTTAATTGATTCTAGAATTATTTTCATTCATTATTTGTGTATGTTTAATTTATTACCTTATTTGTCTGCTTAATTGACTGTTATTTAAACTCTTCCCCCTTCTCCCCTTTGGGGATAGACTCGAATTCTCATACTCTCACTAAAAACTTAGCTCTCTCTTATTCTGATTTTGTGCTAATTGTCTATGGTTTTGGCCGACCGAAAGCCAAGGCCAAATTATTCTGGAACTTAACTGCTGTGACATATTTACTTGCTTTCTTACTTAACTGGTATGCCTTAATCCTTTGTGATTTCATTCTCTATGCTTTGCTCGACTAGCATGTTTTAATTCCAAGTATGATTCTGTCATTCTACTTGATTCTATGATTTCATTTAGTCCTATGAGTAACACTGTTAACTTAGGATTAAATTATTTTGAATAATATGAATCCTATTATAAGTTAGCCTAATGTCTAATTTGTTTCATGCACTTTTGTTAATCCTATACTTGTTCTGAACTTTGCATACTACAAATGTGTAATCATTTGGTTTGTTGCTTAACTCATGTTCCATGTTTGCTTAATTAATATGTCTAGCCAACTTAACGGTTTTGCCTAATTGCTTCTATGATTAACCTATGATTGTCCTAAGTACTAGCATGAATATATATCTTAGTCAGACTTCAACCTACTTGAACTATGTGTTTGAGCATCTCTTGTTTTGTTTTTTTCTTGGTGCAGTTCTGCCTGCAACTGTGTGTTATAAGCCTTGTTTCTTCTGAAATCAAACTGCTTTAAAACCTGCCCCTACTCCCTTTTATATACTGATTTTAAAACCCCCGCTCTTAGTTTCTTAGGTTCCCAACCACCCCAGTGTGAGCACTGCTCATGGTCCACATGAGACTCCTGTGAACTCTGACACACTAGGTATTGGTTTTTCCAATCTCTTATGAACTAGCTTCTAAATGTGTGGTTCTGGTGTGAGCATTGCCATGGGTCCCCGAGGCCCTTGGGAACTTTGACACACTGGAAATATGGTTCCTCTGTGCTATGGATGAATCACTATGTTGTGCTTCAAAGTGGTTGGAAGGCCTGGTACCCAGGTTTATTTGGGCCTAATGAAGGTTCTCTATAGTGTAACTATTACTATTATGTAATTCATTCGGCTATTCTGGTATGTAATAACTTTGTAATAACAGATTTGGGGATATTTAGTAAAGCTGGGGTTTTTTTCTTCTTATTTTCTTTTTGCTAAACTGGGTAGAAATCCTGCCTATAGGATTTAGTTTTGCTGTCAATTCTGTTCATTTGGTAAAATCTGTATGAAACCCTATAATGTGCTTAGAAATCCTTCCTATAGGACTTTCATTGATAGTATTAATTTTGTGTTCTATGTTTGCATATTAGAGGTCTTGCCTATAGGGCTGACATAAAAATGCATATTAGAAATCCTGCTTATATGGTCTATCAATCCAGCAAATGTGCATTAGCAATCATTCCTATAGGACCTTGTTGTTTGAGTTAATTATTTCTTCCTGGCAATCTGCAGACACGGTTAATAGATATCATTTCTATAGGATAAAAAATCAATTTCAAACTTAGAAATCATGCCTATAGGGTTTAAATCAATCCAACAATAGATATCATGCCTATAAGACTAAAATCAGTTTCAAACTTAGAAATCATGCCTATAGGGTTTAAATCAACCCGACAATAGATACCATGCCTATAGGACTAAAATCAGTTTCAAACCGAGAAATCATGCCTATAGGATTTAAATCAATTTCACACTTAGAAATCATGCATATAGGATTCTGAACTCAATCACCATTGTCAATCACTTAGGCAATATACCTGTAGGATTTAATTTTGGGTTATAAATGTGATGAATTACCGCCTGAAATACCCAGATTATACTGAATAAAATCAGTAGGCAAACAACAAGTTTTTAACACCCGCCTTAATGAAACTGCCTCTGCATTTGTCTTCTGACATAGATGCACTGCCTATAGGAACTGTAAAAATCAATCCTGTGCCTTTGTTGCCTTATGTGTGGAGGTCAATATGAGCCCATACTTGTTTTTATCTGAAAGTTCTATCTGTTTTTTTTTTGCTTGTCGCCTAGATTTTACATTTTTTATCAACATAGGTTGGTTTTAGAACTATCCCAAATAGAGGTCCTAATACCTCCAGGGCCATAGGTAAAGGACAGGTAGTGCACGCATAAGGGACGAGTTAGAATCAACTAGAGCGCTTAAGTAACAACTTAAAGACAGTAATCGGGTAGTAAGGAGATGATAGTCCGTGTGATAATGCTATGAGTAACACCCCGACTTGAGGGAGTTACAAAGTATTGCACGGGGTGATCCTATAGGCTAAAAAACTTAGG
>ML259150.1:72464-91774 GCA_005239495.1 Nicotiana undulata
CCCCCCCCCCCCCCTTCCCATTCTTGTTTTAAACAAGTTGAGTATTTTATTTGTCCAAATTGTTTTATCCCTCTTAGACTAATTCACTTAATTCAAGTTCGGTCGGGACCCACCGTTGTGGACCTCGAGGGGTGCCTAACACCTCCCCTCAAGTTAATTTGAGCCCTTACCCGATCTCTGGTGATGTAAACTGGTTATACGAGTTATTTTCTCTAGGTGCCCTAACGCACCTTAATCCGTTAGGTGGAGGCTCTCTCAATTCCAATTCCTTAAATCTCAAAAGGAGTTGTCCCAAAAATGTCGAAACTCGATTTCGCGAGAAAAAGGGGACGTGACAACAACCCGACCCAAAACTGTTGCGGCGTGCAGCCCGATCCAATATTTGTTGCAGCGTGCAACCCGAACCAAATACTGCTACGACGTGCATCCCGATCCAATATACCTCACATAGCTCACAACTCGGCACTCAGGCCCTATCTCAGTCACCAGCCTCTCGGGCTCACAGAATATCACAATAAATTGCCGAAAAATAGAATAACAAGTAACAACAAGAAATGAGAGAGAGCTGAGATATAATACACAAGTAAGATGGTGACTAAGTACAAGACAACAATTTAGCAGTCAATTAAACAATTATATGACCGATGTAGATCTCAAAAGTGATATCATATGGCCTAAGCATGGTATCTAACATGAAAGGCAGTCAATTACTCAACGAGAAGAAATAGGTAATAATAATGGACTATCAACTTTACAGTCTCTCGGAACGGACCAGGTCTCAATCCCTCGTGGTACACGCTCACACACCCGTCACTTATCATGCGCGTCACCTCTAAATATCCACATCATATGAATTCTCGGGGTTTCAAACCCTCAGGACTAGATGTAAAACCGTTACTTACCTCAACAACGTAAAATCCTACTCCGAAATGGCCTTTCCTCTCGAATCGGCCTCCAAATTCCCCGACTCTCAGTGATAACCCTCCAATTCCCTTAAAAAATCTCCTCAAAACCTCCAAAGTCCGTGTTCAAAATCGTGAAAATGAGAAGAATTCCCGAAATCCTCTATTTATACTTTCTGCCCAGCAAAACCGCACATACGGTACAAATTCCGCATCTACGGGACCACATTTTCGAACCAAGCTCCGCTTCTGTGGAAGATCAATTAAAGCCCTACGACCGTTTTTGTGACCAAAGACCGCATTTGCGATCACCGCGGGTGTAGAAACCACCTCGCACCTGCGGCTCCCTCTCGCACATGCGCCTGCCTGCCCGCATCTGCGACTCTCACATGTGCGGGAATATATTCGCATCCACGGTTCCTGCCCAGGTCCTCCTTGGCCGCATCTGCAGCTCCTCAGTCGCTCCTTCAAGCTCCCACTCGGCAGGTGCGGAAAACATCAGTAGCACCAGCTTCAACTGCATTTTCTAAACTCCGAACACTCTGATAGCCACCCGGAATTACCTAAGGCCCTCGGGACCTCAACCAAACATACCAAATGATGTTTATCTACGTCAATACCACATAAAATAGAGGGGGGGGGTGTTTTGTGTGGTGTCCAATTTTCGCGTGCATTGGATAGAAGGACATGGTTCTTCTATGTGTTCTAACACCTACTGTTATGGAATAATAAATGCAGAAAAGTAAAGAACACGGAGATTTTTACGTGGAAAACACCTTTCTCAAAAGGTGAAAAAATCACGACCTACTACTCAGTAGGATTTTCTCCAAACACTTCACTACAACTCTGATCCAACAACAAAGTTTACAAACTCTTGCAAACCTAAGGATTAACTCTAACCCTTATAACAACACGCCACAGGTTGTTGTGACTATGTCAAGTTAACTCTAACTTGAATGATACAACTCAGTACCCAATGCAATTTGCTTCTAAGAAAGCTGAAAGGTACAACTCAAAACACCTACTACACTTTGAACTAGAAATAAAGAAAGACACATAAAGCACTTTTATGGAGCTTGTTCTTCAATCTGGTTCGTGCAACTTCAGGATCGCACTCTTAATTCTCGCAAGAATTTCTCATAAATTTCCTTGCTATTTTGCTCTCAATTCTTGCTTAACTTCAGTATGTGTGTGTCTATGTATAATAAGAAAAATCTGCAATTTATAGGAGTTAGTAGATAAGGAATTAACTAGAATCCTAATGCTACTCTTCCTTGGTGAAAGAGTTCTAGTCAAACTCAACTCCTAAATCCTTCCTTATCTTAGATTCTGTTCTTACTCAGTAAGGAGCCCTTCTCCTTTTTCGTTTTTGCAATCTTTTCGATCAGAAGATATCTCAATTTCACCAAAATACGTTTATCTCCTGCATGTGCATCTCATGTGCCTTTGAATCTGCTCATCTATGTCACCTGTGATGGACCTGGTTCATCTCTGAGTTCCTTTGTCAATCTTCAAAACTATTTCCTTTCTTGGGCCAACACCAACAAGTCATATAACCCCATACAAACTTAGTCGAACCTTCGAATCCAAATTACCCTCGGATTCAAGGCTAAGAACTTCTAAACTTCCAATATCCGCAAACGACGCCGAAGCTATTACATCTCGCATTTTCGTACGTTAAAGTTTCGTCTTCCATTAATTGACGTAGACTCGGGAATGAGATTATCTTGAGATTAACGTATTTGCACTAATTATAACAAGCAATAAGTAAGTGTCAAGAAGGATAAAGGGTACACCACTTAAAGAAAACGAGTTTCGTTGAAAGTGGCCAATTTGAGATAAAATACGGATCGAGCGATAATACCCGACAATTATGGACTAGTACCATACAAGGTACCATATGGCCGTGATAGTATGATGTATAAAGTATATTAAAAATAAGTAGAATTTTAAGTAATTTAAGGCAATTTTTAAATTATACGGGTAACTGGTTAATTACCGGGTAATGGGACATTACTCAATTAACTAATAAGTAGATAAAAAGTAATAAAATATACACCCCCAAAATGTGGCAAGAAGCCACAAATCTAGAAAGTGACTAAGTAGTCATATAGTCCTATGTGGCTACCTAGGAATTAATGGAATTTAACAATTAAAAAGTCCGTTCCATTCATTTGGACAAAACAAAAACAAAAACGTCAAAATCCTTAGGTAAGAGACATATGCCATCTTTCCTAGTTCAAAGGCTTCAAGGAGAAGAAGCCTAATTCATTCAAAAACTTCAAAGAAGCAGAAGCCAATTTCGTTCAAAAACTTCAAAGAAGCAGAAGCTAATTTCGTTCAAAAACTTCAAAAAACAGAACCTTAGTTAGCTCAAATTGCTTCAAAAAGCAGAAGCTTATTTTCGTTCAAAATACTTCAAGGAACAGAAGCGTAATTCCATCAAAATTTTGTGGTTGCAAAAGAGTACGGTGCAATCTTCAAGAATATTGGACGGAGTTTTTCCTACTCCATGTATGTTAAGGTTATCCCTTCTTTCTTTTGGCATGGTCCAAATTACACAGAAGAAACGAGCAAACGCACAGTTTCTATTAATTACTCTATTCATAGAAATACTAGGGGTGTCTATATTCTTGATTTTCCCATGTGAATTATTATTATCTTCTGTTCGTGGATCTCAGAATAATACGCAGTTAAAAAAGTTTATCCGGAAGGAATATTGAGATTATTACGTATTTTTCATGCATTTCACTCATTTATCCATGTGCATTGACCTATGATCAGATGGCGTTATATACGCGTATATATGTAAATATATGTATATGGGATATGGGAAAGGTTACGGCGTTATGTACGCGCCACCACCTGATCAGCTGGTATATGTTGATGATGTTGCCCACAGTGGCAGAGACGATGTGATGGGATGCCCTCAGAGGCTTGATGATATTATGTACATCTATACCTATGCATGACACGACGTTTATATGCACGTGCATGACATTATAAATGTTTCAGGATTTATAAAGTTATTCAGATTTACAGATGGATTTCTCTATTCCATATTTCATCTATGTCTCTTATGCACGGATTTTCATGTCTTACACACTCAATACATTATTCGTATTGACGCCCTATTTCCCGGGGCCCGCGTTTCATGCCCGCAGGTGCATGTAGGCAAGTCGACTGTTCCCCTTCTTAGGACCCTTGATCAGCGAGAGTTGGCATGCTCCACTTGATCCGGAGTTGCTTTTGATTTTGGTACGATATGTTTGTATATGCATGGGTATGATGTGGCTCAGTCCCATATTTATACAATTATCTTTCTATTAGAGGTTTGTAGACAGTTATGTACAATTGGATAGTATGTGGCCTTGTCGACTTTCAGTTTTGGGTGTATAGGTGTCTATAACAGCCTTGCCGGCTTGCCCACTGTATTCTGCATGTATATGTACATACGCCTTTTTGGCAGGTTTCCTTCATGTATGTTATTTTCGTAATTCAGCAGATGCTATTCAGGTTCATATCTTAGACACATGCTTAGGGGTGTTTGACAGGTAGGACTCAAGCACCCGTCGCAACCCATCGGTTTGGGTCATGACAGAAACCTATCAAACCACGTCCGAATGACCTCAAATGTTACACACTCGTCAAAAATGACACCACGAACCTACTCAAACTTCCGTAAATTCATTCTGACCCGATATCAAATTCTCCATTGCCGACCAAAATCGCCAAATTTTCTATTTTCGCCAATTCCAGCCTAATTCTACTACGGACTTCCAAATCACATTCTGGACGCGCTCCTAAGTCCAAAATCACCTTACAAAGCTAACAAGAGCCATGAAAATTAAATTCATAGGTCGTTTACACACAAGTCAACATCCAATCGACTTTTTCTAACTTAAGCTTCCGATTAAGAGACTATGTGTCTCAATTCACTCTGAAACCACTCCGGACCCAAACCAGCAACCCGATAAAATATTATACAGCTAAAAAGCACAAAAGAAGCAGCAATGGAAGAAACGGGGTTATAACTCTCGAAACGATCTGTCGGGTCGTTACAACCACCAACACCAAGTCCACATCCGCTCAACGAATACTAGAAGAAACTAGTAAATATTGCAACACAATATAAGCTAGTGTAGTTAGTTTTAAAATCTCAAAATTCGTGGAGATATGGGGTGTGTTTGGTATAACGAAAAATATTTTTCGTGGAAAATATTTTCTTGGAAACAAGTAGTAATCTTATTCACTTTTCAGTGTTTGGTACGCAAATTAAGGAAAATAATTTCTCAAGAGTATTTATAAATAATTTAGATACAATAAACAAGAAGCGATAAACTTTCGAACCATCAACCTTCCTAACCCACAAATTTCATAAACTTCCGAACCGTTAAACTATAAACTTTCGAACCATCAACCTTCCTAACCCACAAATTTTATAAACTTCCGAACCGCTAAACTTTCGAAACCGCAAAATTTCAAAACTGTAAACTTTATAATTTATAAAAGTAAACTTCCAAACACATAAACCTCCAAACTTATAACTTTGAAACTTGTAAAATTTCAAACCTGTAACCGAAAGATGAAAAAACTAAAACTATATATATATATATATATATATATTTCTTTTCCGGAGGGTGGGAAGTGTGCAGAAAAACGAAAAAATAAAAATTTGAAATTACAGAAAAAGAGTAATTTTTTTATTTTTTTGCGAGGGCAGGGGGTAGTAGAGTGGGTGATGACAGAAAATTAAAATTGAATTTTGAAAAAAAAAAAGCCTTTTTGGAGGGAGGGGTGGGGTGAATAGGCATGGGGTGAGTTAGGTAGGTGGGTATTGCGTGAGTTAGTGAGGCTGGAGAGACTGAGAAGGAGTTTTAGAAAATGTTTTCCCTTCTCTTGATAAGAAAAATATTTCATAAGAAAAATATTTTCCAAAATATTTAAACCGACCAAAAATTAGAAAACGATTTCCATACCAAACACACCCATAGTGAAAAAAAATCGTTGACCTAGTTCAATTTTCAATAAATATAGGGGCCAATCTGATCGTGCCAAATTGATCATCATTTATTCTTTTGTCGGAACTAATCTATGTCTGTATTATATTACTAGATGAAGGTTGTCCGTGCTGTGCACGGGCCCAACAGGTTAAGCAATGTGCTTGTCTTTTTCAAGTGTTCTGGTGCCCTCGGGATAATGCTACATCTCTGGCTATGAAATTGGATTATCATAATCAGTACGATTTTCATACATCATATAAATAGTACAACACTCTATATCTCTATTGCTATATCCCACAAAATATAAGAAATTTGTATTTTCGGCACGGGCTCACAATCACATTTAACCTATCATTTTCCTTTCTGAGTATCAGCTACAGTGTCCATCTCAGTAGTCACTCTTGGTATACCCGAAACAGCAGCATAGGGAAATAAGAGGTTTTATTGTACCTTCAAAAGATAACTAAACACCTATAAGTAAATATAGATATTTGAGATGAAATACAGATATGAGAGAAGCAGCACTCTGGAATATCCTATTGTTTGTGGCAACTTGAAAATTTTGAAGCATAATATTGAGTAGTTGATTCAGCACCTTTTTTTCATAGTTCTGGGATAGTACATGAAAGGGGCACACAAATACTTTCAGAAATACACACTAAAAATACTTTTTTTTTTTTTTTTTTTTGCAAAAACTTCTACCCTTGTTATCCAAAATTTAAGTGATCACTTTTCTTTTGTAGGCTGTCTCACAATGATAAGCACTAAACTTAGAAGAGCAACTAACTTTTATTTTTAGAGATATATTTTCTTTTCTATATGAAATATATTGGTAATTAATAGGTTCAACTTACCAACACGTCTCTTGATTAGGAGTGGGGGACTTACTCTATTGAGTTTATGCAGACGCAATATTACCAACAAACTGGTTCTGATCCTAAAAAATTGTTTCCAAAAGGCATCTAGAGGCATATTAAATAAATGTATTTGTCCAGCAGAAGTTATTTGCCTCTAATTCTTTCTTTTACAAAATGTTATAAATGAACATTACTGATACATCCTGTAAAATATATGCAATTGTGCACAATAGAAGGAAAAACAACATATTCAGTTAAAATAATGATTGAGAATCTTTGAATCCATTTTACTTTCTCACTAATTCTTTCCAAGGGAGTAAGGATATAAATCTTGAATCCAGCAAAAAGAAAGTCTCCCAGTTCCCTGTTCAATTATTAGCCTTACAATCATTAAGAACAACTGAAAGCCTACATCTACGCTTCTTATTGTTATCCATTCATGTATTATCATTGATCATTTATAGCTCTAAATAGAATTTATTATGTTCCCCATCAACTTTAGAAGATCAAAGCAGGACAAATGCATTATAACAATATCAAATCATATGTACATACATGGACATGTTCGGGAAAAGGATCAAGGGACTAATACATATTATAGACACAGTACATTATAAAAATATTGTATCATCCTCAGGATAAGCAAATTTATTCCACGTATTAATCAATCAGCGAAAGATTTTTTAATCAAGTACTTCAATTCTCGATAACTACAATTTTAATCAAGGATAAAGTTAGCTTAGACTATCATACTCAATGGTAATTGTGCGACTTACAGATTTTTGAGAGGCTATAAAAAAGAACGACGCCAGATTTGACAGTCCAACCAAGTGAAATATCAAAGGTCTCAGTCAATCTGCCAATGATTACATAATATAACCAATACTGAAGGAAGAGGCATATTTTATATAGTCGTTCTTATACCTTATAAAATAGAAACGTACTCATGGTTAATCTTAATTTAATTAGGTTCTCTTTTATCATAGTTCTAATGGTTAATCTACATTTCACTTCTTGTCATTGTCACTCATTCCTCATAATCTAATAAACCATCATGCAAAGAAAAACACAACATTAGCATTTAGTTTATCATTTGTAAACCTTTTTGCTAATGGAATATTGAGGAAAAAATTCCATCTACTACAGAACACGTATCCCAGGTTGAATAAATGTCGCAGAAGAAGATGATAAACACACAGATATTAGCTATATTCTATCTATCTGTTACAGATGTTCGTTGCCAAATAAAGATATACTCAATCTAATGGAAGTCCATGTAATTTTATTCAGGTGCCAGTAATGTCCACAAATTCTGAGGCTTAGCTCTTACTTGATGCAACAGAATTGGAAGGTAATAGCAATTTCTTAGCATGATAATTGTAAGCACTGCAGCTTGCTTGCTGATATGCTTCGAGTAGCAGATTCAGTACACAATAATTCAATAATAGCTCGTGACCACATTTATACCAAGGTTATGGGTCCAAATATGTATTTTAGAAGATTAGAATCAACTAACAAAGTTAAAGATCTTGTAGAGACAAATCGTAGAAGGAACTACTATTTCCTCGCGGATCCAATTGCAGGTTTTCCTAAGGATAATTCCATGAGGAAAGTTAAAATAATTTGTCAAAGTTGCTAATTCTTACCACTCCACTTATTTGGTCAACTATCTTTATGTCTCAACCATCTTCAAAGTAATTTGATACTGATTGAAATGAGAAACTGATTTTCGATATGGAGAGCTTCGGATTTTACTGGAGTATTCATCTCAAAGAAGCTAAGGGAGGTATTCTGCACATATTCTCTTCTTCCTCTGCCTAATTCAGTTGCTACCTTCAAAAAGGTGCTTGCAGTTTAAATTTCCTATTAGGATGATATCACAACTATATAGTTGGATTTCTTAAGTGGTTCTTTCTCCTATAACAAAGCATCAAATGAATCAATGTTGTCATACTTGGTGGACTCTAAAGCTTTCATCTTACAAATGATTCAATGTTGTCAGACAGAGTGAAAAATTAGCCCTGCTGCTAAGCTAAAACTACGTACACCAGCAAGGATGTAAGATTGGTACGTCATGAGTATCATCATAAAACCTCATGATTAATAGAGTATCTGGAGTTCAAGCAAAATGTAAGTTATCATCTCTTGAGCATATTGAGTGGTCAATTATACTGTAGTAGCATCATACTAATGTAATGCTAAAACACCGGAATACCAAAGAAGAAAGTTTAGTGTTTGAAAAGATTATACGCCAACCTTTCAAAGTAGATCCTTTTAATAATATAGAGAATCGGTGGGCTCGAAAGACATCGTGGGAAGAATTAAATGTTACTTGCAGCATTAATAACCAAAGCCGCATACATATAAAATGACGAGCAGTCACAGAAACTCACGACAAACCCCTAAAGAATACTTGAGATACCTGAGTTGATGATATTCGGGCAACATATTTTAGATCATGTCTCGCATGCAATCCTCATACCTATATTTGCAAAAGTGATTCAACAGAAAACCAACAAATTGATAAGAAAAAGGCACCAAATTAAAAATGCTGATTGCATATATAGACTGATTTTTTTATTAAGTTGGTTTTACAAGTGAAGCTTACTTAGAAAAAGAACATTACAGGATACAGCTAAACTTGGTCGCTGAACTAAAATGATAGCCCATTCTAGTTCTTGTGTGATCAATGAACTTGATCCCAGTGGCAATATTCAAATCCAATGAAGGTGCATTTTCTCTCTTTTCCTTTTCAACATCACCACTCTTCTGAGTAGTAGTAGGAGAATGGGGTCTTGAAGCTGAAGAACTGAAGTACTCCTCGCAGCTCTAAATGATTGTGGAATTCTTAATAACCACCAACTCACCATCAGGAAGTGTAAAGAAAGAGAAAGTTAATAAAAAATTACCAGAAATTAATCAAAAAAAATATTGAAAATTTAGAATTAGAAATTTACCTTTGTTGATGCTCCAAAAAGGATCGAGCAGCAGAGTAAAAACACCAAAGAATTCCTGTTGTTAAATGATCATATTTGTGATATGTGAAATGACAATTCAGCAAAATATAAAGTCATTGGAACATAAGGCCTGGCATATATGACTTGCCTTTTTTCAAGTAAGATCGTGAGTAGCTTGAGAATTTGAGTAATAGGCGCAGTACCATCCAAAGTTAAAGAGAAAAGAGAACAAAGAAATTTGTAAGAGTTGCTTAAATATTTTCAGCCACTGCAAATATATAACTTAGCACCATAATGAAAATAGAATTTGAAATGGTGAAGAAGATCTTAGTTCTTCCATTGAATTTCAGCTTTTCTCAGGAAAAATAACCTAATATCTAAGCGAAGACAAACAAATAAATGGAACTAAGCTTTGTCAGTAATGAACTGAAGAAAATATAGTAATCACAAGAAATTCCAAGAGGAAGGACATGTATACAATCCAGGAGCAGTGGAACTCAAAAATAAAGAGGAACTAAAAACATAGTCAGTTAAATTACTTGGAAAGAACGAACGAAAACTCGAAAAAGCAGCAACCTAGAACAAAGAGACCAAAGTGCGGATCTCAAGCACCACGACAGGACTATATATTGTTAAACATTTGTTGTTATTTTTGATAGGTTTAAAAGTTTATCACTTTTGCCTCTTGAGATTCAAGCCAAATGAAATTTGAATAAAAATTTAGAATTGCTCTTTTACATGTTGATATAGGAAAAATTTGTTATTTATAGGAGTTGTAGTTTAAGTACAGTTTTTGATTATCTACGCTTTTTCTGGAAAACAAATTTAATCTAGTGTGATTTAGCGCCCACGGCAGGTCAAATTAGTAAGCAAAAGTGCACGAACAAATTAGGGACATTACCTTGCGCCTCATCAAGATAAGGAAGTATGATGTTTCGAAAGAAATTTGAAGCCATTTTAAGCATGTGTTGCCAAACTCTGCAAAGAATCAATGTGAACTAATGAATCATAAGGTGAAAAAGCTAAGAAGTAGAAAATTGTATTGATTGGCCTTAACAAAACTTGTTACCAACTGAAGAACAGAAACAAAATCCAGTAGATAACAACAACAGCTCATCAGAGAGTGAAGAAGATAATGGAATTCAACAATTTCACCAACAAAGTACCTAAATAACAAATAGATTCCAGATAGAGCTTCATAGATAGATTGAATGTTTCCCTGATGGATTGGAAGAAGACAATGAGATCATTAGCTAACCTTGTTTTGGCTAATTAGGTATAAAGTATGCTCATTTCCTCTTTACAAATCAAGTATATGATATTCTAAAATAAGTTACCAGTTGCACATTCAAAGATCCAAACAAAGATAAATAAACTATTTCTATATGCCAATAGGAGATTTGACAGTGGATAATCGAGGCATAAATTGAAAAATAGAAAGATATACATGGGGAGAGATAATGGAGCAAAGTGAACACATATAAGTTCAATGAAAACTGAAAGGCTCTGCAGGTTGATGTAGCGTTCTTATCTCACAAGCCATAGTCAGCCCACTCAGCAACTTTTAGCCTATGTGTAGCAGCCCGTGCTAAACTTTCAGAACACACAAAGGCAAGAAAAAAACTTAAAGGCCCCTGTGTCGACAAGCGTAGTAGAAAATCCATTTTTGAACACTTCTGGACATGCAACTGCTTGATAAGAAGGCGTCGCCTTTATTATGAAAGCATATGAGATATTTTAGGAAAATAAATGAAATGACTTGGTAGTTTATTACCTTTTCATTCTGGCTTTAACATTTTGTGAACTTTCACTTGTGAGGATGGTTTACTAATTTTTTGATTTCTTATGCAAACACCCGGATATCCTTAAACACAGAAGCGTAAAAAGGTAAGTGCCGCAAAATTTACATCGTAACAATTTGCTGTTCTTTAATACAAGAACTTTACCAATCGGCATTTCTTTCCCTTTTGTGGTGCGTTGCTCCCTTTTCTCCTCTCCTCTTTCCTCATCCAATTTCCCAAGCCCTAATCCAAATCCACTCCAATGAACCCAGTGAAATACGTCAAGAGATGATTTCAATTTGTTCTCAAGCTCTACCATTATTACTTATTTAGCAGTGTAAGGACCAATTTTCAACCATATATATCCAGAATTGCAGCATAAGAACAATCACACAGTGGAATAATTCATTCAAGCAAATGAGAAAACACCTTATGGTCATGTGTTTACACAATCCTATTTAACAAAGATAACTCATGTTCTTCTCCCAAAAAAGATTTTCAGATAAAAAGAAGCAGCAAAAATTTCAGAACGCCGGGAAAAGAATGGAAAAAGCAGGCAAAATAAAAGTCAGCTGATAACATAAAGGAATATAAAAATCGGGCAGATGAAAGGAAAGTGAGGAAGAAGATCGAAATAGCAGACTGATTCCTCTTTAAACTCCAATTTCAAACTTGGGTAAAAATCTTAAGTATTCTTTTATGCATGCAACATACCAAGAATGCACACAAGCAATCTCAAACAAACTTATATATATAGCACAAGAAGAACATCAATAAGAAAACAGAAGAAATTCACGGTATAAAACATCATCACAGGCCAATGGAAGAAGAAAGAGAAGAAGAAAGTTGAGATACTCACCAAACAGAGGAGCTGTAAGAAAGTGCACACAAAATGGAAGAGCGAGTGGAATAAGAAGACAGAGGAGTAAGTTGAGAAAGTCTGCAGAGAGGAAACGATGGTAACGAAGTGCTTTGTCTGTTAACTTTTCGTCAGCCTTTTTAAGACATCTAAATGTCCTCAAACATCACTCTATTTACGAAATTGTACTAACGAAAATGTCCTTGACTGAAATATTTGGGTTTTTGGGTCAATTCATTTAACCAAAAGCTCCTATCCTTCAAAACACGTGTCATCGACATGGCTATATTGAACAGAAATCAAACATATGACAATATCCTTAAGAAACCAAAAAAATTCGAAATTGCCCTTCGTCGTCCACCAAAAGCTTCACTTATTAATTAATTAAAAAGCATGAACACCCTTAACGAAATATCGCTCGTCTTTTTTACCCTTTGAAAATAAAGTTTACATATATTACTTATCTTCCTAATATTTAGGACTTTTACATCAACTAAAATTCTATTTATTATATCACTTCTTATTTAAACTATGAAAAAAAGAAATTTACAAATTGATGGACAGTTTACCTTATATAAGTGATTCACTGTAATTATGATATGGAAAAAACAATAAAAGAAACTGAAAATATATTAACGTTTCAAACATCCTTTCTACCAGGAGTATTTGATTTTGTTTGGCCAAAATCACTTATAACTTGAACTTTTCATGTTTCTATTTGTTTATTTTGTTAAAATAAATCATAATAATACTGCATAGAATTGTCTTACTAAGTTTTTGAGCATTGAAAAATTATTCTTACCAATTAAAAGTATCTCGTCCACTTTTATATTTATTAAATTGGATTTTACGCTAAACAAAATTGTTATTCAGTTACTTTCCTAACAAACAAGACTTTTTAATCACATAAAATTTTATTTGCTAAATCTATATTTATTAGAATAATAGTGTTCTAATATTAAAATTTTTAAAATCGATTAAGATTTTACCTTAAAAGCTAGGAGTAATAGTAAAAATTAAATACTAAGGGCTCTTAGAATCCTTTTAACATTATTCTTTCATTATCACAAATCTAAATAATTAAGAGTTTACCTTAGATATAATACTTTTCCATGTTAGAATTTCTAATGTTTAGCATTTTAAAATTAGAAGAAAAAATGTATTACTTGTCAAAATACTCTTGAAATTAAATAAAGCATAAGGAATTGTGAATGTGCTATTTTCTTTGTTTCATAAATCAGTTACTATTTGAAATCTAAATAAGTGTGATATTGAAATATAAATAGTTAAACGTCACAGTGTTAATTAATGATGAATTTAAAGATAAATAGTTAAATATAACGGTATTAATCAATGAAGAATTTTAATGGTAATTTCTAATTTCTATACTATTATAGTTGAATTACTTTCCTACGCAAATAATATTATTTATTTATCATTTTTATAATATTAAAAAGCGATATTGAGTTAGAACAAAATACTAGCAAAACTTATAAGAGATAGAGGTGATTAGCAATAGTCAATAACAATGATTCTTCAAATACAAAGATCCAAAGTAAAATGTCAGATAAATTTTTACCCTTTAAGAATAGAATTTTTGTCACGATCCAAATTCTAATTCGGGTCGCGATGGCGCCCAACAACGGGGTTAGGCAAGCCAATATAGAAAACCCTAGATGATATCCCCTTGCCCGACTGATCTAAATATGTCGGAAATCACTAATTTTAAACAATTAACATAATGCTAGCATGATACAACATAAACATCATAATAATATAGGAAGGCACGGGGCCAAACCGAAGCACATACATAGATACATAGCCCAAACCCAAAATACAAACTGTGTGTGTGCCAGGAACTAGTGTCACGAGTGTCACGGGCAACTACTGAATATACAATGACTACAATATATACAGAGTCTCAGTCTGAATGAAATGGACAGAGAATATAACAAAGGAACTCCAGGGTGCTGCTGAGAAGTCACCGGGAAAGCAGCTCACCGTGAAGTATGACCACACTATCAATATCTAGCACCGGCCTGATAATCAGACGTACCAGCCGCCGGACATGTACAGTCAAGTACAGAAAAGAGAAGAAAGTGCAGCATGAGTAAATAAATAAATATGTACCCAGTGAGTATCCCGTCTAATCTCGAAGAAGTAGTGACGAGAGGTCGACTCGATACTCACTGAGGTCCAACAGTAATAATATAGACAGGATATAAGGAAAGCAGTAGGCATATAAGACAAATAAACATCGGAATGCATCAATATGAGGTATCCAAATACGGTTGAAATCAGGCAAGTCCTGTATCCGCCATAGGCGTACGGCCCGATCCCGTAGTGTAATCACTCTCATCACTCCGCCGTGGCGTACGGCCCGATCCCATCGTGTAGTCACTGTCATCACTCCGTCGTGGCGTACGACCCGATCCCATAGTGTAATCACTCTCATCACTCCGCCGTGGCGTACGGCCCGATCCCATAGTGTAGTCACTCCCATCACTCCGTCGTGGCGTACGGCCCGATCCCATAGTGTAATCACTCTCATCACTCCGCTGTGGCGTACGACCCGATCCCATAGTGTAATCACTCTCATCACTCCGCCGTGGCGTACGGCCCGATCCCATAGTCTAATCACTCTCATCACTCCGCCTTGGCGTACGACCCGATCCCATAGTGTAAAACAAGAACAATGGAAACGATTCAAGTACCACTATCCTTTAGATGAAACATCACCAATCGCAACAGAAGCATAGAGCATATTTACATTATGACAGGGGAAAACAATGAACGTGTTGTGGCCTAACTACCCGGACAAGCAATAGTATCCACTATGTACGGACTCTCGTCACTTGGTGTGTACGTATCCCCCAAACAAGTACACACAGCATTTAAAGTTACCTAGGGGGACAATTCCCTCTTACAAGGTTAGAAAGGAGACTCACCTCGTGACGATATCACCCCTCGGATCAAGGATGCACCCGAATCTCCGAAATCTACTCTCGACGGCTCACAACTAGCCAAACATGGTATAATTGATTCAATGTCAGTTCCAAGAAGGAGAATTAACAAGAAATTCTACAATTAAGCATTCTTGAAGGTTTTTGGAATTTTGACCGGGCCCACACGTTCGAATTCGAAAATTCTTGAAGGAATCAATTACCCGGAGTCTAAGGATCATAATTATGCAAGTCCTTGCTAGAATTCATGGCAAAAATGAATAATTCATAATTTCCCAAAATCCCTAAATTTCTATCAATTTCTATGAATTTTTAGGATAATTAGAAGGGAATTTCATTAGGAATTGATGTTAAAAATCATGAAAACTGAGGAATTAACTTACCTTGATGACAATGGTGGAACACCCTCTTGAAATGCTCTCAAAACCTTGAGGAGGAAGATGACAATGGAGGAAAAATGGGCAGGGTCTCGCATTAAAATACACTGCCCAGCTGCTTGCACTATGCAATCGCAACTAGGCCAGTGCGTTCGCACAGGGCAATTGCCCAGGGCCCTCAAGAAGCATAGTGCGATAGTAGTTGAAGGCTGGCGATCGCAGAGAGTAGCAGGCAGGGGGAGGGGGGGTTAGGAAGCTTGTGCGATCGCGGAGAACAAAAAAAAGGCACAGTCAAAGCACACCCTGTGCGATCGCGGATAGACATGTGCGATCGCACATGTCATTTTCCCACCCCAGGTCCAACCTCTTGTGCGATCGCAGCTGATTGCCTGCAAACGCACTGAAGAAAACCAAATAGAAAAATTCTGGTGTTTTGGAATTAACTCCGAGGGGTCCGAAACTCAGCCGAGCCCCTCGGAACCCTGTTCAAAGACACCAACAAGTCTGTATTCATGATACGGACTCGCTCGAACTTCCGGAACATGAAAAACAACAACGAAACTCAAAATTCAACACCAAAACCAAATTGAATCAACTTAAGAACTTAAGAAATTCTAGAATTCACTTCAATGCGCCGAACGGGTCTATACTACTCGGAATGACTTCAATTTTTGCAGACAAGTCATAAATGACATAGCATAACTATTCCCTGTCTCAAAATTGCATTCGGACCTCGGTAGCATAAAATCACATTCCAAACCAAATTTCAAGTTCTATGAAAATCCTCAGAACTTCACTAACTCTAAATTCCCCAATTTGATCTGAAACCCGTCAAATCAAGTCCGTTTCTTACCAAATTTCACAGATAACTTAAATAACACATATTGAACATGTTCCGGGCTCCAGACCCATAATACGGGCCCGGCAGCACAGGTTTCACATCAAGGTTCATTTTCATAAGCCTTTATTATTTTCAGAAAATAATTTTCTTTAAAAATTCATTTCTCGGACTTGGGTCCTCGGAATTAGATTTCGGGCATACTCCCAAGTCCCATTTTTTCTACGGACCTTCCGGGACCGTCAGATCACGGATCCGGGTCCTTTTACCAAAAATGTGGACCAAAGTCATTTTTATTCAATTAATTATCATAAATTCAACTCTTTATCAAGTTTCCACATAAAGGCTTCCCGGCTACGTGCCCGGGCTGCGCACGCCCATCGAGGTGAGATTGATGGAGGCTTTCGGGGCCTCGGAACACAGTCATAATTAAATTTACATAAGATGACCATTTTGGGTCATCACAATCTCCCCCTCTAAAATAAACGTTCGTCCTCAAACGGACGTAGCATCGTACCTGAAGTGCTGAATAGCCGTGGATACGTGCTCCGCATGTCCTTCTCGGACTCCCAGGTTGCCTCATCGACTGGTTGGCCCCTCCACTGGACCTTAATCGCAGAAACTGTCTTGGACCTCAACTGGCGGTCCTGCCTATCAATAATAGCAACTGGCTCCTCCTCGTAGCCCAACTTCTCATCTAACTGAATGGTGCTATAATCAACCACATGCGAGAAGTCGGCGTGATACCTCTGAAGCATGGATACGTGAAAAACTAGATGAACTCCTGATAAGGCTGGAGGTAAAGCGAGCTCATAGGCAACCTCTCTGATCCGCCTCAACACCTCGAAAGGGCCTATGAACCTGGGACTCAGCTTGCCCTTCTTCCCAAATCTCATGACGCCCTTCATCGGAGAAACCTTCAACATAACCTTATCTCCCTCCATAAATGTTATATCACGTGCCCGCTGATCTGCGTAGCTTTTCTGTCTAGACTGAGCCGTGCGGAGCCTCTCCTGAATAACCTTCACCTTCTCCAAGGCATCTCTCACCAAATTTGTGCCATATAACTTGGCCTCGCCAGGCTCAAACCACCCGATAGGAGAACGACATCGCCGACCATATAAAGCCTCAAATGGAGCCATCTCGATGCTGGACTAATAACTATTATTGTATGCAAACTCCGCCAACGGTAGGAACTGGTCCCACTGACCTCCAAAGTCAATCACATAAGTCCAGAGCATATCCTCCAAAATCTGAACTGTATGCTCTGATTGGCCATCAGTCTGAGGGTGAAATGCTGAATTGAGGTCTATCTGAGTACCCATATCGTTGTGCAAAGCTCTCCAGAAGTGCGAAGTGAATTGAGGACCTCGATCTGATATAATAGACACCGGCACACCATGCAATCGAACAATCTCTCGAATGTAAATTTGAGCCAGCCTCTCTGTCGTATAAGTAGTAGCCACAGGAATGAAATGCGCCAATTTGGTCAATCTATCCACAATGACCCAAACCGCGTCAACCTTCCGCAAGGTCCGAGGCAACCCAGCCACGAAATCCATGGTGATGCGCTCCCATTTCTACTGAGGAATGGGCATCTGCTGAAACAAGCTTCCTGGCCTCTGGTGCTCGTACTTAACCTGCTGACAATTAAGACACATGGCCACATACTAAACAATGTCCTTCTTTATCCGCCTCCACCAGTAATGTTGCTTCAAATCACGATACATCTTCGTCGCTCCTGGATGAATAGAATACCGAGAACTATGCGCCTCTGCTAGAATCCTCTCCCTCAGGCCATATCTGGAACACACAATCGGCCCTGAAGTCTCAAAACACCATCCTCGCCCAAGGTAACCTCCTTGGCCTTACCCTGGACCACCGTATCCCGAAGCTCTGCCTGACATGGATCATCAAACTGTCGAGCCTTAATCTCACCCAGCAATGAAGACTAAGCAACCACATGAGCTAGAACTCGACGAGGCTCTGAAAGGTCCAATCTCACCAAGCGATTGGCCAAGGACTGAATGTCCAGGGCTAACGGTCTCTCCTCAGCTGTAATGTAGGCCAAACTACCCATACTCGCTGCTCTCCTGCTCAAAGCATTCGCTACTACATTCGCCTTGCCCGGGTGGTACAAAATAGTAAGATCATAGTCCTTTAACAACTCAAGGCACCTCCGCTGCCTCAAATTAAGGTCCCTCTGCTTAAGCAAGTACTGCAAACTGCGGTGATCAGTGTAGACCTCACAAGATACACCATACAAGTAATGCCGCCATATCTTTAACGCATGAACAATCGCCGCCAACTCCAAGTCGTGTACAGGATAATTCTTCTCATGAACCTTCAGTTTTCGTGAAGCATAAGCAATAACCCTGCCATCCTACATCAACACACATCCCAACCCGACGCGTGAAGCGTCGCAATATACAGTATACATCCCTGACTCATAAGGTAATGATAGAACTGGTGCTGAAGTCAATGCTGCCTTGAGCTTCTGAAAGCTCGCCTCACAATTGTCTGACCATCGAAACGGAGCATTATTCTGAGTCAACCTAGTCAGTGGAGCTGCAATAGATGAGAATCCCTCCACGAATCGACGGTAATAGCCTGCTAGACCCAGAAAACTCCTGATCTCTGAAGCTGAAGTAGGACGCGGCCAACTCTGAACTGCCTCAATCTTCTGTGGATCAACCTTGATACCCTCACCGGACACCACGTGCCCCAAAAATGCCACAGACTCCAACCAGAACTCGCACTTGGAGAACTTAGC
>MDKH01057034.1:0-16554 GCA_005239495.1 Nicotiana undulata
GGGGCTTAAAATCCCGTGTTTTGCACATTAGTCCTTGAAATTTACGCGTCTTGCCGCGGTCGCACCGCGGTTACGCCAGGACTGCGGCCAAACAAGCTCTCTGAATCAGCGGCTGCTTCCTACCGCGGTTGCACCGCGGACGCGCCCGGACCTTAGGATTTCCACTCTCTCCTTGGATGCTGACTATTGAAAAACCATCCAAACTACATGCATGTAGTAGACGCAAACAATAAAATAAGCTTTGATAAGACTGAGCCGTAGCTTATCGGAGAACATAAACCGGGCAGATATTCTTAGACTTCTACTATTTTTTCAACTGAATCACCACTATAATCCTAAGATTTCATATATTTCATCACAATCAACTGTCGTTGAACCAGCCACAGATAGAACAATACATTAATCAATAACAAATGCGAGTAATAAATCCATAAAGATACATATAAACTAAACCAATTAACTGAATTGGAAGAAATTTATAGAGTTGAGAAATGCAAAAACTGGGTTATTAGAGGAGAACTGCAGAAGAAACGACATAACAGCCAATGCATACCGGTTTTCTAATTCTCCGCCAAATATTCTCTGTGCTACTTATGAGAGCAGCCGGGAATTAGTCGTCTCACTCCCTCTGACGTATATGAAAAATTATACTACATAAAATAAAGAAAAAAATATCTGCTCTGCAGCGTGAGCGGAAGCACAAATCAGGATTCCAACCAGTAATAGCTACGAAGAGACATAGATTCATAGAACAACAAACTAATGAGAATATATCAACTTACCGGAGTACGTTGAGTGGACATTGCCGGCGATTGGGGGTTTTGGGAGTATTTGATTTGGGGAAATGGCTAACCTTTGGGAGTATTTGATTTGGGGAAAACCTAATTAAGCCTTAAGAAGAGTGCTTCTTTTTCTCTTTTTGTTAAGTTAAATTTTGTGAAAGGCGCTTGCATTTTCTGAAAATTTTAACTTTGCGCCAAAAATTTAGTGAGAGATTAGCGGGAAATATACCCCACGCCAATAAAAATAAAAATATCATAACAAGGTAAATATTAATTCCATGATAATTGTCGCTAATAAATATTAATTCCTCCCGCTAATTTCATGATATTTTTTTTGTTACAATTAACTATTTTCAGTAATTATTTATTGCATACGGTTAAAATCGACCACATCCGATTTTATGGGCTCGGGGGTCTCCCTCGAGATTAAGTCCATATCGAAGCAAGCTCAAGCTCGAAGAACACGAAGACTGAAGGATCGATATCGGGCAAGACCGACATCGAATAACGGAATAACGAGATATCCGCAATCGATTACAAATCTCGGCGGGAATCTCGGAATTGACAGAACCCTTTAACGGTTATTGATATCAATCATGTATTTTATTTCCGAAATTAGAGTTATACCTTGTTTAGGATTCCTCTACTTAACCCTGTTTATTTATAACCATCATATGAAGAATATATCATACACAATCACTAAGAAATAAATTTTGCTCTTTTATTCCCTATTGTTCTTATTGTTCTTGTTGTTCTTAACGCTCGATCTCGAGCCTATTCCAAATAGAGGTCGACAACTTGCAAAAGACACTGGTTTGATTCATTTTAATCGTTTAATTCATTTATTCATTCAGTCATTTTGAATCAAATCATGTATCCTTATAACCACATTACAAGCTTAATTGTTACTCGTATTTCGAGATAAATATTTTGGCGCACACTGTGGGGCTAAGGATAATAGTAGTTGTTCAGTGCCAATTCTGGTATAACCCACTATTTTACACTTGTTTCTTATCAAGAATTTTGTTTTCGAGTTAAATCATGTCAAACTCACAAAACACAGCTACACAAGGCGACAACAGCCTCGGACTCCACGGGGAAAACGAGAATGCTATCGCTCCAGGAAATGAGGTGCCACAGGTCGACCTCGGAGGAGCACCACTCGTCAACCCAGTTGATGTCAGTTCGCATGTTGTTCTAAATGCGTATCTAGGTGCAGACCCTAAAGAAAGTCTACGCTAAAAGGGTCGAACTAACGGTCGAGGTACGCACGACACAGGAGATGAAGGTGTCAGTCTCTAAGTAATATTTGAAATGTTGCAAGCCCAACAAAACACCATTGATCAGTTCTAAAATCAGCACAGGACACCAAATAGGGTCGAACAAGAGGCTAATCGCCGTACCGAGCCAGTGCCTGAAAGATCGGGTGATAATATTTCGACAACCGACCATGATATAATGAGGATGCTCGAGGAGCTTACTAAGAGAATATAATCGAGAGAAAAGAAAATCGAGGCCAACGACAAGAAGGTGGAAACTTATAACTCCCGAGTTGACCAGATACCGGGGGCACCACCGATCTTAAAGGGAATGGACTCCAAAAAGTTTGTACAAAAACCATTCTCTCAGAGTGCGGCTCAGAAGACCATCTCAAAGAAGTTCTGTATGCCTAAATATAATGGGACCTCTGACCCAAATGAGCACGTTAGTTCTTACACGTGCACCATAAAAGGAAATGATTTCAAAGATGACGAAATCGAGTCGGTGTTTCTAAAGAAGTTCGAAGAAACCCTATCGAAGGGAGCTATGATTTGGTATCACAACTTGCCGCCGAATTCTATCGATTCGTTCGCCATGTTAGCAGATTCATTTGTAAAATCACACGCTGGTGCCATAAAGGTTGCAACGAGAAAATCTGACCTCTTCAAAGTGAAGCAGAGGGATAACGAGATGCTAAGAGAGTTTGTATCTCGATTCCAAATGGAACGTATGGAATTACCACCAGTTGCTGACGATTGGGTTGTTCAAGCATTCACCAAAGGATTAGACGAGCGGAGTTCGATCGCCTCACACCAGTTGAAGCAGAATTTAATAGAATACTCGGTTGTGACTTAGGGAAGATGTTCACTACCGATATCAGTCCAAGATTAGGGTCGAGGACGACCAACTGGGAGCCCCCTCAGGTTCAGTACATCCAAACCGGCCGACAGGTAAAAATCAAAGAGATGTTGACAGAGAATCAAGGCCGAATAAAGATCGGTATCAGCCATATGTTTCAGATCGAAGGAATAACAATCCGGGACGCAATTCCGCCCGGAGTGATCGAAGGGGTGATCGAGGCCAGAACTCTCGGGGACTTATGAGTAAAAATGGCTTCGACAAATACACAGATCCCACAGAAGCACCTCGGCTATTAGAGTACAATTTTAGTATCGATGCATCAGGGATTGTATCAGCTATCGGAAGGATCAAAGACACTAGGTGGCCCAGACCTATACACACCAATCCTTCTCAAAGGAACCCGAATTTAATGTGTAAGTATCATGGTATTCATGGCCATCGGACCGAAGACTTCAAACATCTAAGGGAGGAAGTAGTTCGGTTATTCTACCAGCGTTTTATCACCGGTCGGCCGGGAGGAAGAAGACGAAGCCTTCTCTTTTTGCGGCACAGTCTTGGAAGTTTTCGCCATCTGTGTATGTATAGAAGGTGGAAGAGAGGTATGAAATTTGTGGCTCCGGTTAATATGACGGTAGCATAATTAGTGGCGATGAGGGAAATATGAGAAGAATCGGGGAGTTAAAAGTTTCTAATCAAAGCAAAGTAAAGTTTGAAGCAACAAAATAGGTGGTATTTATAGGCTTGTGACGACGGTTCGGTGTCACTAGTGGCCGACCGACGACTGACATGCATTGATGGTTTTTGGGAACCATACCGACGAGACTTTCGGTCACATCCAACGCTTACGTCACGAAGATGACATCATGATCGAGGTACAGGGGTATCGAGGCTCAAATCGTTTCTTATCATTTCATTCTAAGAAATGCGGGGACTATCTGTATACGGTTAAAATCGACCACGTGGGCTTGAGGGTCTGCCTAGAGATTAAGTCCATATCGAACCAAGCTCGAGCTCGAAGAGCACGAAGACTGGAGGATCGAGATCGGGAAAGACCGACATCGAGTAACTGAATAACGAGATATCCGCAATCGACCAAATCTCGGGATTGACAGAACCCTTAACGGTTATTGATATCAATAATGTATTTTGTTTCCGAAATTAGAGTCATACCTTATTTAGAATTCCTCTACTATATAAAGAGGAACCATGTTCATTTGTAACCATCATATGAAGAATATATCATACACAATCACTGAGAAATAAATTCTGCTCTTTTATTCCCTACTGTTCTTATTGTTTTTATTGTACTTGATGTTCTTAACGCTCGATCTCGAGCCTATTCCAAATCGAGGTCGACAACTTGCAAACGACACTGGTTTGGTTCATTTTAATCGTTTAATTCATTTATTCATTCAGTCGTTTATCAACTGGCATTGAATCAGATCACATATCCTTATAACCACATTACAAGTTTAATTGTTACTCGTATTTCGATGTAAACATTTATACCTCGATTATAATCGCCACATTATAATTCTGGCATAATTTATTTGCAAAACAAACAATTCCTTAAATAAGAAAAGGAGAATTGGTCCTCAATTGGATTTGAATCTTCAATTTTGTGGACTGCTACATAATTTGATCGTATAATCTATTTTAAGTAATGTTTCTATTGTCTAATTTTTCTCAAGAGAGTTTTATTTTGTAAAATATATGGAGTATATATATATTAAAAAATATTATAAAAAATATAATTTCTAAAGTTAACAACTGAAATTACAAAATTGTGGGGGTTAGTAACCGCCACAAATTATAGATATTGCGATGATTTGCAAACCTCCAAAATAAAACCGCCACAAAAAGAATTATTTTGTGGAAGTTAAAATAATCGTCACAAAATAAAATAATAGTGGGGGTTCCTAAAAAACCCATAGATAAACCGTCACAAATTGAGCATTTTCTTGTAGTGTGCAAGGTAAGACTACGTATAATAAATCTTTGTGGCCGTCCCTCCCTGGGACCCAATGCATAGTGAGAGCTTAGTGCACTGGACTACCCTCGTACTATATCTTTCTCTTGCAATTTATCCTCTTTCTTCTTTTGGTCCTCAAGGACCTATGATCGGGGTAGATGAATTATTAATATACTGAATAATCTGTACATTTCTTGATTAAGCTGTATCTTGTACAAATTCTAGACGATTTTCTGTAAAATAAGAAGCATACTACTCTTCAAACAAGAAAGCCAATTTTGAAGTATGTGACAAGATGCTATTTTTGCCTTTGTTTTTGGAATATAATATGATTACACCTGAAGGGAAATTGTACTTTCTACCTAGGAGTGTTCAAACTGAGTCGGAAAACTGTACCGAACCGATTAAAAGCCCGACTAAGTTTGGTTTGACTTGGTTTGGTATTGAATAAAAAAAACTGAACCAAACCGACATATAAATATATATATTTTTAAGTCTTTATATTAATTTTTCTTTAAAAAATGTTGAAATATTTGGGATCCTCTCACGTGTTAACCTTAAAAGCGTACATTAACAAACATTATTGTTAGACGACTAAGAAAATAACTATCATATGTTACTAAAAAAAATTCTCATTAGAATATTTTAATAGATCATATGTTTGTCAATTTTTTCAATATTTACTAAACATATATTCACTTATCAAAATTTTATCTATAACTTTAACAAAGTAAGATTAGAATAATATTCATGTAGTAAAAAAATTCGAAAACCCGACAAAACCGAACCAACCCGATCCATATACACCCCTGTTGCTACCCAATCGTTATTTCCAATACCCCACCCACTTTTTTGCCTGTTTATATCACAACTTAGTGCTAAACCCCAGTGGAAATCAACTTGTGCTAAATCTTTCCTTACTCCAACAAAGTACTGATGTCTTCTAGTGAATGGAAAAGAGAGAGAGTTTAACTTGGCCATATTACCTAAATAGTAACAATTGATTATATTTCTTCACTGGTAGATATATATAACAGGTACATTTTGTCATAAAATATCAAATTTTTATCTTAATTACCAGCCTTCAGGTAACTTTGTACACACCAAGTTTATCAGTCGCCATAATAATTTAACCCTTAATTTTTCTTCCCTTTTAAGTTCCTTTTGGCAAAGAGCTTTCTTCACTCAGCAATTTAGAACTGCCCACCATTTTCTCATCATGCTAAAATCTTTAATCCAAGAGATTAAATATATATTTTTATTTATTTAATTATGTCTGCAGTACACCATTTCGCATGCATGCTTAATTCTTTTTTTTTAAGCATGTGGAAGTTCTTTTATTGGATAATAAATGATGGCGAGGTTCAAAGCCACGATCTCCGCCTGCTCTAATACCATATTAAAGTATGTGGCCACTGTGAAGGAAAGAATAGGATTAGAATATTTTTTCTTACACAGAATGCCCAAGTTGTATTTGGCTACTTATAGTCACTTAATATGATTACAACCACTAAATACGTCTCTATTTATAACATTCAAAAAATAATTCAAGACTCTTGTACAACTAATAAGATATATGCATCACAAATTCCTTCTTGAAAAACTAAATGTTACACTTAGAAAATACAAAGTCAAGCATAATATCCAAGAAATGCATAACTTTCAACACTCTCCATTAGTTCATTTGTTTGGCAAATAAGAAAGCATAACCAGAAGTATGCTTCATGTTATCTACACATTCAATCCGGACACTATTAGAGTAGCCAATTAATTTCAAATCTTTATCAATTTTGTATTATCACTGTCACGGCCCGATTTACCCTCCGAAAGGTATCGTGACGGCACATAGTCTTTACGACTAGGTAAGCCGAACTTGCGGATAAAACTTAATTAAAAATACAATAAATAAAGAAATAAAGGACAAAGTCTAAATAATCATATCTAACAATGCCGCTCGGCTCGTACAAAAATATACTCCCAAAGAATCGGATTGTCACAATATAGTCACAAGTTTCTACACTACTGTAGCTCTAAACAAAACTGGAAAGTACATAGGAAAAATCTCTATAAGATAGAATAGAAGAAGACTCGGAGAATTTTGCGGACGCGGCAGAAATACCTTGCGGTCTCCTGGTAATAGCAGCAACCACTAGCCACGCGACTGATAACTCGTACCTAGATCTGCACACGAAAAACATGTGCAGGAAAGGGCATGAGTACACATTTGGTACCCAGTAAGTGCCAAGTCTAACCCTAGTCAAGTAGTGACGAGGTCAAGTTAAAGCTCTACTGGATTTTTATATAAATCAATTTAAAACATTACGAAAAACAAGTAATTTCTACCGTAAACAGTTAAAGAAAATATTCTAAAAACAGTAAAGAGAGCCCTTGGCTCAGAACAATGTAACACAAGGTGGAATCTTTGGGGATACCGTCCCGCCGTTCCAAGTGATTATGCAGTACAGGGGGATCCCCCGGAATACGTCTGTAGTCCCAAAATAAATATGCAGTGCTGGGGATCTCCCGGAATACGTCCGTAGTCCCAATTTAAATATGCAGTGCTAGAGAATCTCCTGGAATACGTCCGTAGTCCCAATTTAAATATGCGATACGAAATAATTGACAAATAAGACATCAATTTAAACCGTTCATCAAATCGCAGGTAGGAAAAAATAATAAGCTAACTAAACATGGCGCACAGAGTGTCAGATAGGCAATTTAATATTAAACAGGTAAGCATGCTTTCCTAATCTAAGTTAAACAATTTAACACATTAAAGCAATGTAATAAGAGAAAGACAATTTATAAGTTTTCGAAGAAAAAATGGGATTTTTGCAATAATGGCTCGTGTACGTACTGGTCACCTTACGTACACGGTGCTCACATAACAATAAATGTCAAAACAACCTAAAGGGAAGTTCCCCAACACAGAGTTAGGTAAGACTACCTCGACTGCTCAAATCAACTCGATACCGCGCTCTTGCCACGAGTACTCGACTCCAAATGGCCCAAATCTGTTCAAATTGATCGCATAATGTAGGTATAACTTTAAGTAACTAATTTAACTAATCAATTCGAAGCTAGAACGCGAAATTAGGAAAATCGCCCCAAAAAGTCTCCCGGGCTCACAACTCTAAATCAAGTAAAAGTTACCAATTTAGAACACTCATTCGCTCACGAACACACTCGAACAAAAATCATCAAAATCCGACGTCCAAATCCCATTAAATTCTCGGATTTTCAATTGGGAAACTTTTCTTCCATTTTTCTATTTTTCCACTCAAATTCCGTGATTAGATTGAAGAACTTGCTATAGATTGATGAAATAGGATTAGGAATCGTTACCTACTGATCTCATCTTCAAAATCCTCACAGAATCGCCTATTCCCGTGCTCCAAATCGATTTTAGAAGTTATGAAATTCAAACCCTCGACTTGTCTATTTCTGACCAGCGATTTTCGCTTCTGCGGATAATGGGGCAGCACCTGCAGTCCCGCACTTGCGAAAAAGGCATCGCAGGTGCGAAAAATCACTTAAAGGCCTGGTTCCGCACCTGCGACCACTAGGTCGCATCTGCGGCTCCGCATCTGAGGAAACCAAGTCGCATCTGCGAGCCCAGCCGGCTTGACATTTTCCGCATCTGCGCACACCTTACCGCACCTACGTGTCCGCACCTGCGGCTCCCCTTCCGCAGGTGCGAAACACCAGAACCATCAAACTTCAGATTTTGCTTAAGTCAAAAATCCTTCCCGTTGAGCATCCGAAACACACCCGAGGCCCCCGGGACCTCAACCAAACCTATCAACCAGTCATATAACATCATTCGGACTTAGTCGAGCCTTCAAACCACATCAAAACACTAATTAAATGTGAATTCAAGCTTAAGAACTTAACATTTTTCCGAAATCCACAAACGATGCCGAAACACGTCAAACCTATTCTGAATGACCTCAAATTTGACACACATGTCACAAATGACACTACGAACCTCCAGCCAGTTCCGAAATTCCATTCCGAGCCCGATATCAAAATTTCACCTATCGGCCGAAATCGCCAAAAATTTAATTTTCGCCAATTCAATCATAAATCTACTACTGACCTCGAAAACACATTCCGGATGCGCTCCTAACCCCAAAATCACTCAACGGAGCTAACGGAGTCGACGGATTTCCATTCCGGATCCGTCTTCACATAGTTCCGACTATGGTCCGATTTTTAAGTTTAAATTCATAATTAGAGACTATGTATCCCAAAACTCTTCGAATTCCATAACTAATCACTCCGGCAAGTCCCAATAGCAGAAACGAACGTGGAAAAATCAGTTATTAGGCGGGGTCGGGCTCTAACTCTCGAAATGACCGACCAAGTCGTTACCATCACATAATCCATTGTTCCTTGCATGTAGCGTGACACCCTCTTTACATATCCAAAATGCACTTGGCTTGGTTGTTGTAAGAATCTGAACAACAAATTAACAACAAGCACAGTGGCAGGTCTTGTTGAAATGTGAAATAGCATGCTTCCAATTCAGCTCCTATAGAGTGAGATATTAGCTTTCTTTACTCCGTCATCTTCCTTTTATCTCTCATTTGCAAATGATATGGCTACATACATGGCATTCATTATTTTAAATATTTGAAGAATAAGTTTTGTATAGTTCTTCTCGAAAGTACAAGAGGGGATGAATTGTAACCTTTAAAAATGCAAACTTAACATCAAGACAAGAATCTTCCATTTCTTTTGTGCAACAATAGCAATCAAAATTCTAATTGTTTTAAGTCTTGCAACTGAAGTAAAAGTCTCATAGAAATGAATACCTGATTTTTTCGTGAAACCTCTAACAACAAACCTTGCTTTATGTTTCTAAATTTCTCCTTTTTGATTGAGTTGGTTTTTTATATCCAAGACTTACAATCTCTCTTCCTTTGTGTATATCGATAAGCTCCCAAGTGTTAATTTTTCTCAATTATTCGAATTTCTTCTTTCGTGGCTTCCTTCCAAACGTTATGTTTTATTGCCTCCTCATAGTTTTTTGGCTCAATGCAAGTAAAGTTGCATGTTTGGTAGATGTAATTCAACCTTCTTATTTTTCTTGGAGGTGATTCTTCGCTAGCATTTGGCCATAGATTTTCAAATTTGTGTTGAAAAATCTACTTTGGGTGAAGTTTGGCTTGAAGATGAAAATGTGTTTGGACATACGTTTTCAAAATATATTTCCCAAATTTATTTTGGAAAAACATGTGTATTATTAGGGATTTGGCCCAATATAAATTATTGAGCTGATTTTGGGATTTGAGATTTTGCCAAAATATAGGCAGAAAAGATTCATTATAATTTTGTGAAGCGTCGTTGCATCATATTGACAAGTGCAGAAAAGATTCCTTTAAATGACCTGGTCTGTCCCATTCCTCGAACGAAGCATTTACGGGATCCCTATTTTAATTTCTGGTTGCAGCGGACGAATAATCAATGAGTCCTCCTCTTCGCGAACAACACATACAAAGAGACCCGCCAACAGTTTCTTTTTCCTCCTTTGTTTCATTACAAAAGTTGGCTTGCTCCCTTTGCTTGTGTCTGCAAGCATTCTCAATGTAACCAAATTTTTTACATTAACTGCATTGGAAATTTTCGTTGTGCCAATATTTTTCTGCAAATTTACAAAAAGAAGTGGTGTTCTCACTTTTTTCATTTTCCTTGGTGGAGTTATCAAGATCCTGATTTTTTTTTGTCGGATCATAAATCTTTTTTTGATTGTTGAAATATCTTTGAGACTTGTCATTGGTTCTAGACTAGAAATGATCTCCTCAAGTTGATTCTCACAAAAATTTCTGCTTCGCTTCTCATGCGCGCGAAAAGTTGCAACTAGTTTCTTTGATGGAAAACTTAGAAAGATATTTCATCTTCTCAGTGGTAGCAACAATATAATCATATTTTTCTATAACACTAATTTAAAAAAAATTCACAACCAGTTGGTCAGAAATTTCATCATCGTGATATCTCATTTCATTAACAAATGACTCTCGTGCAATATTTATCTATTTGTTTAGATCTGTCATCTTGACATTCTGAAGATTGATCGTGCGTACTTTTTCTTTTGGCTCTTCATAGCCATTTGCAATAATATTCCACAAGCCTTCAACTTTCGGATAAGTTCTCATTCTAATGTTTTAGTATGATGCCATGATTTTTTTTCACCTAACCCCGATGGAGATCGAAAATTGCTCTTGATACCAATTTGAAAGAAAGAAAGAAACTATTTTTTCACTACAAGAAAAGGCTCATTTTGTGGGGGTATTATTAAGTTTTGTAGCAGTTTTTGACCCCCACAAAATGAATTGTGGCGGTTCCGAAAAATGCCACAGTTATGTTCGCCACGAGCATTTCTGTGGCAGTTTTGTAAAACCTCTATGACGACCCCCACAATATAAAATTTTAATTTGTGGCGGTTTTCAAAGGCAATTAGCGACGATTTGTGACACCAAAAATATGATTTAGACATTTAAAAAAAATATGAGGGGGTTATAAACCTCCACAATTTAATCTCAATCTTTAAAAAAAAAAAATTAGTGGCATCTTATTACTGCCACAATAGTTGAAAATTTAATTTAAGAATTCAATAAATAAACTCAATAACTCATACAACATAAATCCTATTCCATTTAGAATATCTATAGTAACAAACATCAATACATTCAAATTCATATTACACTAAACTTGTACAAACGCATATTTGATAATTTAAACATTATACAATCTAGAGATGTGCATAATAAGTATGCAGATGTGCCAAGTATTGCTTGAAGATTTGTATGCTGCCATCTGATCATATTCTCACATCCACCGAATGAAGCAGACTAACTCTACATATCACATGATGAAACAATGAAATTTGATCAAAAACTTATAAAAGAATACAATTTGCCAACAAGCTAAAAGGAAGATATTGCTATATAAATATATGAAAGCTCTTATTCTCTTACAAATAAATATGTTACTTGCTCTAACAATAGCATTGATATGAAGTTGTTAGATACTCACATGAATAAGAGCTAACGTACAAAATTATTTCCTTGAATATCATCACAACACTTACATCCACAAACTATTTTACTTGGTAACATAAATTCTTGCCATATATTCACGAAAACCACAATGTAACTGATAAAATATAAGTTTTTCATTATAGGCATTCTAACATTAGAATCAAACAAATATCTGTAATCTATCCCAATTATTAACAAAAGTTAAATTTGCATCAAAACTGAGGCTAACAACACTAGAAAACTGAAGTAGAAGAAATGAGCTGAATAAAATAGGAACAGTCTTATATGAGTAGTTAGTTAAACAAATCAAGCATGTCAAAATCTGTTGGATCCAACTTCAAACAAAAGAAGCAACAAATTAAAACGCACAAAGCTTTTTCTAAGGCATGAATTCCACTAGTGTCTATATCATCAGTAACAACTACAAGAGAATATACAGCAAATTACTCTTAGTTACGTAATGTGACCGGGGAAACGATGTGAAAAGATTGAAAATTTTAACTCATTGTTCAATATTTTCATAATAGCATATCAATCTATTAAAACCAAAATATGCATAGATTAGTATCCAATCAAGCTTTCTTCAGTAAAGTCTTTTGTCCCTTGAATCACTTCATAGTAAGAGGTCCTCTTACGGAGAACACATATGAATACAAGAAACAAAAGAACAGGAGAAACAAATATAAATATCATTTTGAACTTCTCTTCAAACCTAATATGAATATCATCTCTAAACATACCTATAAACAAAATAAATGAAATAAGCATTGCTTAAATATGCAATACTATTACCTTCATATAAAACATTGTATTAAATCAAAATTTTATTCAGATTTATATGCATTTGTTGCTAAATAAGTAACAACATTTGCCTCAACTACATCATCAATGAGATGGCCTCTAACTAGTTGTATCCTAACTCTTATTATGGCTCATTCTCATAACCTTCATATTCCACAATTTTTTCTTCTATATCATACAAATATATTGAATTAAGATTTACAAAAAGACTCCATCCTTTATTGAAAACATCCTCTACATAGTACACCATATTTGTTCTTGAGACACCTCGATGTAAGGCTCATGTTCTTCACCCTCAATCTCGAGTAATCATATAGAAAGTTATAGTTCATGTCCTTTTTCTAAATAAATAAAACATCAGTAGCATACAAATAATTTACCTGCCTAATGATCTTTGTATCTAGAGATATTCGAATTTGGAGGCATATATAAAACATGTTCAAAACGTATACGAGCTGTAAATAAACTAGTTTTTACGACAAAATGAGTCACCTTACTTGATAGAGGGTTTGAAATTATACCACCGGATCCAGTACTCTTAGAAACATGCACATCTCTAATAATGATTCGATGCAAGGGAAGTTTTCATTTGCAGTAATTCATTTTTTAAGGGAAGTGAAAAACTAAACTATTAAAGTATGAGCTAGAGAAGGAAACATTTTTTAGACCATAGCAAGTGAAGAGATGCATCATTAAAGACTATATACTGTCTTGATATTCCTTAATGTAGAAATGAGAAAAACATTAGCAATTCCCCTAGCTAAACAATACGAAATATAAAATGCATTTATGCTCTCCCATATTATATTAATTTGTGGGTCTCTTTAATCAATTTCAACATCACACAACAGAACTAAATTCTAATTGGAATCTGAAAAAGCTTTGTGTTAAATAAAGGAGCTCCTTACGACAATACTGAATAATCTGTAGCCAGATGCAAAAAATCTACAAAGGAATGATCTTCCATCGAATACAAACACTCTTTAGCAAAGAGATAAATTTTAAGCTAGATTGTCCATAAGGGTTTTGATTATTGGTTCAAGAGTAACTGCAATTGAAACCCCAAATTCTACTGCTACTGAGATCAAGAAAATAAATGAAATTAAGAAGGAAAAAAAAAGCCCCACCTTAAGACGAGCAGTGACATTATGAAGTTGATTTGCCCAACTGGATACTTCACTTCAGAAATTTCCTAGACACAATACAATACCAATTAACCGTATTCTCATGTAGAAAACAACTTAATGAAAAATCACTTAAATTGAAACAATAAGCAACACTTAATCTGCGATTCAAAAATCATGAGCAATAAATTGAGAAGAAGAAGAAGAAAAATATTTACAAAAATGGATAGAAAATTGAGAGAGAACGCACCTGAAGGGGAGCAATGCATTAGAGAAGAATGCAGTTTGTTGAAAAGAGAAAACCTAGGGCTAGAGGCATGATGGAATTAAAAGAGGGAAATATTTGGAATTTTTTTTAAAAAAGGAGGGAGAACTTCCCGTGTTTGCTTTTCGAGTAAAAATAAAGAAAAAATAAATTGAAGGCAACAAATAAGTTTTTGAAAAAATTAAGTATTTTTTCAACAATTAAATAATATCTTTTAACAAAATAAATTGCTATAATCCCTAGATGAAATAAATGTAACAACTAGTTATGGATTTCTTAATATCTTTTGAGATGTTAAATATAAATATATATTTTATTTTTTAAATATAAAATTTTGAAAAGAATTATTTTTTGTGTAATTTTTACTTATAACAACCAAATAACATCTCAATTTCAAATGTTAATATAGGTGTATAATAGCCAAACGTTATAATAAGCAAAAGAAATATGGACATAATTCAAAAATGGAGGAGAAAAAAGTCGAAGTAAAGTTAAAATAGATGATTTAGTTGCAATTGGGGTACCACTGAAAGATGATGGTATTTCACAATAAAAATTACTCGATAGTCAAGATGAACCTAGTAATGAAAGAAGTATAAGAGTTCACCAAGAGAGTTTCTGATGATCTACTCAAGATTGAAGCAAAAATAGCTTGAGATCCAGAACCACAACAACGCATATATTAAAGATGCAATGAATTTTGTGCCAGTATTTGATATTGTATGTTTCAAGGAGCACGATGAAATATTATTGATGGCATTACTATAAAACCTATAAGATGGCTATTTGGAATTGAATGAGTGTACAAGATCAACCACGAGGTAACTAAAAAAGTAGATGATCTCAAAGTAAAGGAAAATATGTTGATGATATTTGAAAGATATTTATCATAGGTAAAGCCAAATCAATTATGATCAATTTTTAAGAGAAGGAAATTGACTAAGGGTTGTACTCCTGCTTTTGTTGATGCGACATATTTTAGAAAACTGATGAAGAGCCTAAAGTATTTGACTTCTACAAGGCTTGATGTTACTCATGGCTTGCCCAAGCTTAAAGATCCTGGTTAACGGGAGATTGTTGGAAATTAAATCTAGATTAATTAATATTCCTAAATTATCTAGGATTTGGTATTTGCTAGTTTATTTAATTCTGTCTAATTACAATTCACAGTCGAAATTATGTAGGAATAAGTTTTCTAAATTCTAGTCAAGTTTGGTCTATAATATTATAAATAGGAGTGTAGCTATATAATCTTAAGGTGGAGAGGTAGCTTCGACGTAGAAAGATTCATGAGATTATAAGTAAATAAAAAAGTGTCACGACCCGATTTACTCTCCGAAAGATATCGTGACGACACCTAATCTCTACGACTAGGTAAACCTAAATTTGCAAATAAAACTTAAATAAAATGCGATAAAACAAAGACAGGAAAGGTAAAATCTACATAATCATAACGACACCACTCGACATGTTCAAATATAGACCCCAAAGACCCGGAATGTCACAATTCTGTCACAAGCTTCTATACTACTGTAGCTCTAAACAAAACCGGAAAGTACATAGTATATATCTCTATAAGATAGAACGAAAGGGGACTCAGAGGATTCTGCGGACGCGGCAGAAATACCTTGCGGTCTCTTGAGAACAACAACTGCAACTAGCCATGCGACTGATAACTCGTACCTGGATCTGCACACAAAAAATATGTGCAGGAAAGGGCATGAGTACACCACATTTGATACCCAGTAAGTGCCAAGCCTAACCCCAGTCAAGTAGTGACGAGGTTAGGTTAAGGCTCTACTGGATTTCTAAATAAACCAATTTAATACAGTACAAAGGATAAGTAATTTCTACAGTAAACAGTTAAAGAAAATAATCTGAAATATAACAATAAGGAGAGCCCTCGACTCAGCACAACATATCACAAAGTGAAATCTCTTGGGATACCGTCCCGTAGTTCCAAATGATTATGCAGTACAAGAGGATCTCCCAGAGTACGTCTGTAATCCCCAAAATAAATATTCTGTGCTGGGGGATCTCCCGGAATACGTCACTAGTCCTCAATTTAAATATGCAGTACATGGGGGATCTCCCAGAATACGTCTGTAGTCCCCAAAATAAATATGCAGTGCTGGGGGATCTCCCAAAATACGTCTGTAGTCCCAAATTTAAATATGCGATGCTATGTGAATAACATAAAATCATCAATTTAAACAGCTCATCTAATCACAGGTAGGAGAAATAGGGTGTCACGACCCCAAATCCTAACAGGTCGTGATGACGCCTATCGTGGAACTAGGCTAGCCAACCATCACATTACTACGCGTTTATTCAATTATAGAAGTTCACAATTAAATAATAAGCATGCAACCATAACATAAATAATATAATTAAGTCTTAGCGTTCCCATAATATTCTAAACAACCTCCCAAGAACTGGAGTCAAT
>MDKH01066902.1:0-23571 GCA_005239495.1 Nicotiana undulata
TCAGTTCTTGTTTCACTTCTGTCTTTGTGCGATCAATTCTTCAGCAGGAGTGCTTCAACAATTATAGAATCCATAGTTGAGATATTGTTGTTTAGTTCTAGTGCAACTCTTCCTTGGTGGAAGAGTTTGTGTTCATCTCAACTACCTCGATTGTTTCTTTCCTTGCTGAATTTGAACTCTTTCTTCTTATCACTTTGCAACCTTTTCGCTTTAGGATACAACCTCTTAGTTCATAGATAATTCACGTATCATGTTTATCTCCTGTGCATGTACGCTTCTTGTGCCAATGGGTTTGCTTAATAATGTTTGCCCTGATGGACCTGGTTCAACTAGGTAGGCATTTGTCAATCTTCAAAATCATGCAGTGACTTGGTTCAACAAATTCTCCCTTTTTGATGATGACAAACTCTGTGCTCAACCATGTACATACTTCAGTCCAACATAGACACTTTGTAAAGTTTTTAAGCATTTATCATAGAGAGACCAGGTTCATTAGGTTATAAAATATCACAAAAATCTTTGAAGCACATATCTTCCCCCTTTTGGCATCATCGAAAAGTTGCAAAATGATAAACTTACCAGAGTTATTAACAATTACTCATGGCCATTGAGGCAACTGCAGGTGCAAAGCATGATTAATCATCAAAAGAAACCAATCAAATGTAAGCTATTTAAGAAACTGAGACAAAATCAATAACCAAAAAGCAAATTCATTGATTAGATCATAGATCAAGCACCATACACAAAATGAATTAAAGACAGTCGCAACCATGAGCAAAAAACATAACAAGATAAAATCCCAAACTGGGCATTGAAGGGGTTTTGGTGGCAGTGGACTCCTAAGGCTGGGAAGGGGCAGATGAGGTTGTGGTCTTAGCTTGAAGAAGGGAGAGCATTTGTTGAAGAACACCCTCATTCTTCTCCTTCTCTTTGGCTAATTCAGTTCTGAGAGTATCTCACTCAGCTTCAACCTCAATAAGGCGAGATTTCAATCGAAGGATCTCTGCATCCTTTATCTCACCTTCCTGCACAAGTGACCTGACCTTGTTGTTAACAGGCATTTTCCTAGATGAACCAGGTTCATCCTCAGGAACATTTACTATGTAGTCACAGGTCAGCAGTGTATTCTTCCCAAAATAGTCCTTAGTAGTAGCCATCTTTCTTCACAGGAACCTTGAAGTGGGAAAGCACAACAGTCAGAATAAATCCATAATGTATAGCGTGTGCCTTGGTTCCATTCACAACTCTGTCCAAGAGCTGGATGATTAAAGCAGGCCAATTGATCTGCTTACCCATGTACAAGCATTCCATAAGCGTGAGGTCCATATAGATGGCAATGTGCCTTCTTTCTTGTCTTGGCAGCAGAAACTTGATCACAAACTCAAAGAATAGTTTGTGTTGAGATCGCATCTCGCTCTTGAAAACTGCCCTGGGCTTAGGTTCTTGATCATTCTCACAGAAAAACCTGGTGATGTTGAGAGTTGAGGACATACCATCCAGATTAGGCCATCTTTGCCTTGTATAGTCATCATAACCCTCAGCAGGGATATTCAGTATCTCCCCCAACTCCTTTGCATCAAAAGAGATTTCAACTCCATGAACCCTGGTAGTTACCCTGCCATCCTTGACAACTGCGTTGGCCATAAATTCAACCAACTCATTTCTAGCCAGCCTTCCTTCCAAGTTAAGAACTATGTCCTTACACCCTTGCACGTATAGGGTATCCATCAGGAAAGTCATTCCTGATTCCTCAAGGTCTCTAACCAACTTTCCCTTTAAGATAGTACGCTTGCCAAACATGGTGAGCTTGTCAGTCTCTTCACCAGACTCTTCCTCTTCTCCTCCACTCCATTCCTCATCATCAGTAATCTTAACTTTCCTTGACTCAAATATGGTCCTCTTTGCAATGGTTGAGGTTGTGGCAGACACAGAAGCTGACTTCTTGGAAGAAGCCTTAGCTTTCTTGGGTTTAGGTGTCTCAATCACAACTGGAGCAGGCTGCTCCTCATGATGGACCAGGTCCATCGCATCATCATCAATAGTAACTGCCTCAATAGGCTCTCCCACCTTTGCCTTTCCCTTGGTAGCCTTCTTCTTTTTGCTCTCTCTCATAGATCTTTCCAATTCTTCCTCTCCTTGCCTAACAACACTTCTTGTAACTCAAATCTTTGGAGCAGGAGCATCAGCAGATAATGAAGCTTTCCTCTTCTTTGGTGGAACTGGGGTAGTAGCCTTCTTGGACTTAGGATTTCTTTTCTTTTTGGGATTATAGGACTCCCCTAACTTCCTTAGCATTTCAGCCAATGTCTCCTCAATAGATGAACCAGGTTCATCTATTGATTGTTGTAGGCTCTCCAGACCTGTTGGTGATTCCCTAGTAATGCTTCCCCCTAAAGCTATGACTCCTTATTCATCAATCACAGGAGCGGGGCCACAAATAGCTAGAGTGGCACCGTCCTTCCCTGATCCCCTTACTGAGCTCCCTTCTCCCTCTCTCTCAAGGTTTATATTTTTACCAAGTTTTCTCCGCCTATATGGCACCTCTACATACGCAATCGACCCAACCAAAACAAATCTGTTCTCAACCATACCAGTTGCAGACCCAATCTCAAAATTTCCTTGTTCAGTGTCAGATGAACCTGGTGCTTCATCCTCATTAGCGAATTTGAAGGATTCACTGGAGGATTCAGAATCTTGGACCTTGCTAGCTTGAAGTATTTCTTCCAAGAATTTGGAACGAGAACCAGAAGCAACTGATTTCATGGCCAAAACATTCACTCTACGTGCCCTGGGGGCTGGAGTAGGGTTAGGTGTAGGTTCAGGAGTAGGTTCAAGAACTGGAGGGTTTTGGGGGGTTGAAGATCTGGCTGGAGAATGTGAACTGTATATTGATGGAGAATTATAACTAGAATCACCGTCCTCATAATCATGGGTAGAGAAGGAAGATGAAACGGCTGGTTGTGAAGACATTTTTATGAAGAATTTGGAAGAGAAGAAAGTCGATCAGTTTTGGTCTGAGAGGAATGAAGAACTAGGTTTGACGGTTATGCTTTTGAAGAGGGGTGGTAATGATGGCCTTTTAAAGATGTGGTCATTAAGTTTACAACAAGCAGATGTAATAGTCAAGTGGGAGTCTAATCGTTGTAGGAGTGTCATTGATTAGAAGGTTAGGAATCCCTAAATCTAGGCTAATTAAGATACGATGGGACTTCTTGAAACTGGTTCATTTTAGGATAAGTACAGAGAATTGGAAATGAACCAAATATAGATAGAGTCCTGCTCATCTCTATTTTAAAAGGCAGAACTGGGACTCGTCCGGGGCTCGCCCAGGGGGCAAAGCACTAGTAAAACGCCACTGGGCTTATGTGTGGGGATTAGTTCCATGAGACTTACGCCTCGGCCGTCGGGGCTTACGCCCCGGACACGCCCAACGTCCAGCGTATTGGACTCGCCTAATAGAACTTTATGCAATTGTGTGTAACTAACCTTGTAAATCCTAAAATTTTCTTAGTGAATCGCTGATTATTCAAAATTATTTTTTTCTCAATCATTAATCAGTAAATTGAGAGTATTTTATGTCATAGTTAAAATAATAATTATTGCATGTGATCCACTAAGACTTCTATGATAGTAAATTTTAAATAAATCTTTCATTTAAAAGTATTTATGTATTAACTTTTGTTATGTCTTTAATATATAATAGTCTATAAAAAAATTTATAAATATTTTTTTTTCAAGTTTACGAGATACAATACGTATTAATTTGATAGCCTAGTATTAGCTAGTAACTATTTACAAATAATTAGTTATCATGGTATTGTATGGTGAATTATGTGTCACTTTATTAACTTGTTGAAACTTAAAAATAAATTATACTAGAGAATCATATTTAAATTGTGAATTATGTTTTTATATAAATTCTCTTTCACACAGAAAGCATATTAAATAAAAGAAGTATTTAATAAAACATCAAATTATAGTATCGAAATTCTTTCAAGATTCATTACTCCTTAGGAGATACAAATAAGAATTCACATCGAATACTTTATTTTTTATGTTTGAGTTGTAACGACGTTGCAACTAATTTGCATATTATGATATATGTCATACTTTTCGTATTATTCATAATTGAATTATAATTTATAAATATTTTAAATAGATTATTTGTTATAATTTTGTGGTTTTAATGTAATTTTTATAACTATTTTTTATTTTATACTATCTTAAAACTTTTGAAATTAGTAAAATTTAAGGATCCGTGGGACTTACGCCCCATGTCTCGGGGCTTACGCTTCGCCTCGTCAGAGGTAAAGTGCTTCGCCTCACGCCCCCGCCTTTTAAAACATTGCTGCTCATGTGTGACTATAATTAATTCAAGAAGTGTATGGAGATGAGCACGTACCTTGTCAGTCAGATGAACCAGCAGCGATGAACCAGGTTCATCGTGTTATAGTCTTTAATATGCCTCAATTTACAAAGATAGAAAAATATCATTAGCAACTAGGGAATCATATTAATACATGGCAAGAGAGTATGGCAGTAAAGTCATGATACTGAGCAATGATTACTCGGGTTAATTATCTATTTTAGTGTTTCTAGCCACAAAAAAAAAATCAATTTTTGTTTTTCAATTAGGTGATCTTAATCATCCCTAACTCAAGCCGGTTTCTCTCAAAATGCTCCCTACTCAGTGCTTTAGTAAAGATATCTGCAATTTGCTTGTCAGTAGCACAAAATTCAATTGAGATCATTCCTTTTTCATAGTTATCCCTTAGGAAATGGTGTCTAACATCTATGTGCTTAGTTCTTTTATGATGAACCGGGTTCTTTGTCATACTAATTGCACTAGTGTTGTCACAGAAAATAGGAATGCATCCAACCTCTATACCAAAGTCCATGAGTTGTTGCTTGATCCATAGCAACTGAGCACAGCATGAGGCTGCAGCCACATATTCAGCCTCAGCAGTAGACAAGGCTACTGAATTTTGTTTCTTGGTGGCCCAAGACACAAGGCAAGAGCCCAAAAAGTGAGCCATGCCTGAAGTACTTTTCCTGTCAACCAGGAAACCTGCATAATCTGCATCAGCATATCCTACAAGGTCGAAATTACTACCTTTAGGATACCAAAGGCATAAATCAGTAGGGCCTTTCAGATATCTCAGAATTCTCTTCACTGCAGTTAGATGGGACTCCTTTGGATTTGCTTGAAACCTAGCACACAGTCCTACACTGAATACAATATCATGTCTGCTGGTAGTGAGATATAATAAAGATCCAATCATCCCTCTGTATAGCTTCTGATCAACGGATGAACCAGGTTCATCAACATCTAATTTTTTAGTTGTGGCTATGGGGGTGTCAATTTCTTTTGAGTCTTCAATTTTAAATCTTTTGAGAAATTCCTTCACATATTTTTGTTGATGGATCATTGTTCCATTTGAGTTTTGCTTGATTTGCAGGCCTAAGAAGAAGTTTAGCTCACCCATCATACTCTTCTCAAACTCACTCTCCATAAGTTTAGCAAATTCCTTACTCAATTTTTCAGAGGTCGCACCAAATATGATATCATCCACATATATTTGCACAACCAAAATATCCTTACCTTTTTCCTTTAAGAACAAGGTATTGTCAATTTTACCTCATTTGTATGCATGTTCTAGTAGGAACTTTGATAGTCGTTCATACCATGCTCTTGGTGCTTGTTTAAGTCCATACAAAGCCTTGTCAAGTTTGTATACATGGTCAGGTGCCTCCTTGCTTTCAAAACCTGGAGGTTGTTTTACAAATACTTCTTCCTTTAGATAACCATTGAGAAAAGCACTCTTTACATCCATCTGATGGAGAGTGAATTCCATGTGTGCAACAAATGCTATAAGAAGTCTGATTGCCTCCAATCTTGCCACATGAGCAAAGGTCTCATCATAGTCAATTCCCTCTTCTTGACTATATCCTTGGACAACCAGTCTGGCCTTGTTTCGGGTAACAGTTCCATCCTCATCGAGTTTGTTCCTGAAGACCCACTTGGTGCCAATTACTGATCTGTCTAGTGGTTTGGGTACCAAGTGCCATGCTTGACTTCTTTCAAATTGATTCAGATCTTCTTGCATGGCATTTACCCAGTCAGCATCCTGTAGGGCTTCACCAATATTCTTGGTTCAATCAAGGATAGAAAGTCATCAAACGCACACAGATTTTTCAAAGAGGAACTTGTTTTGATTCCAGATGTCAAATATGTTATGATGTTCTCAAGAGGGTGAGAACTCTGATATCTATGTGGTTTGAGCACCAATTGTTCACTTCTAGATGATCATATGATGTCTTGTTGTTGTGGAACAGGATCAGGGCCAAGGTCCAGAGTACTTTACTGTTGAGTTCCCCATGTCATGTTGCTCGGGGTAGTTGGACCTGGTCCATCACCTGCTCCATCTTCCATAGTTGCTTCAATTTGTTCACTGCTTCTGACAAGTCCAAGCTCCTCATCTTCTGGTTCATGTCTCTCAGAAAGAGTGTTAGTTTCATCAAAAACAACATGCACACTCTCCTCTACACACATAATTCTTTTATTATAAACTTTATAAGCTTTGCTATGTGATGAATATCCCAAGAATAATCCCTCATCACTTATGGGATCAAATTTACCTAGGGAATCTTTGCCATTGTTGTGCACAAAGCACTTGCATCCGAAAGCCCTAAGGTGGGATATGTTGGGCTTTCTTCCTTTAAGTAATTCATAAGGAGTTTTCTCTACCATGCATCTATTTATTATGTAACATGCAGTGTTTATTGCTTCTGCCCAGAAGCTGTGAGGTAGTTTTCTAGAAAGAAGCATGGTCCTGGCCATGTCTTCAAGAGTCCTATTCTTTCTTTCAACAACCCCATTTTGTTGTGGGGTTCTAGGGGCAGAAACGTTGTGATTGATACCATGTTCATCATAGAACTCAGCAAACTTTGCATTCTCAAATTCAGTACCATGATCAGATCTTATTGATGCTAGTTGATTTCCCAATTATTTTTGAGTTTTTCTAACAAATGAAGTGAACATATCAAATGTTTCATCTTTAGATGTCAGAAATAAGGTCCAGGTGAACCTTGAGTAATCATCAACTAGCACCATTACATATTTCTTACCACCTCTGCTCAGAGTTCTCATAGGACCACATAAGTCCATATGAACCAGTTCCAACGTCCTGGTGGTACTGACCATTTTCTGGCTTTTGAATGAGGATCTTACCTGCTTCCCCCTTGCACATGCCTCACAAACTTTGTCATCCTTGAATTTAATGTTAGGGAGCCCTACCACTAAGTCCTTAGAGACTACTTTGTTAAGCTGATTCAGACTCGCGTGACCAAGTCTTTTGTGCCAAAGAAGGGGATCACTGTCCAACACACTTAAGCAAGTGAGTTCATTTTCAGACAGTGTGGACAATTCTATGACATAGATGTTATTCATTCTTTTTCCTTGCAAAACAATCTTGTCAGTAAGCAGGTTAATCACAAAACATTTTGTGGAAGTGAAAGCAACCAAGTTACCTCTGACACACAATTGTGACACACTGATCAGGCTATATTTCAAGCCATCTATCAAGTACACATGTTCAATTGAACGGGTGTCATCCTTACCTACCTTACCAACCCCTATAATTTCACCTTTCTTTCCATTTCCAAAGGAGACATTTCCTCCTTTGAGGTTTTCAAGTGAAAGGAACTGTTTCTTGTTCCCTGTCATATGTTTTGAGAAGCCACTATCCAAGTACCAAATTTGGATGCTTCCTTTCACTTAAACCTACAAAAAGAAATCAGGGGTTAGTTTTAAGAACCCAAACTAGTTTAGGTCCTTTTCTATGAGAGAAAGGATGAATTAAGCTTTTTCTGACCCAATTTGATAACCAGTTTTTCTTTTTAACAAAACTCTCATTTCTTCGACTAGCTTGCTCTTTTGCAGTACATTCAATTTTGTAATGACCAGTCTTACCACAATGAGTGCAGATTTTATTTTCAGGGAAAGTGAGATACTTGCTTTTGGGATCCCACTTGGGCAGTTGGCTCCCAAAGCCAAGTCCTCTCCGGTTGCTACTATGGTTTTCTTGAAGCCATGTCAAGGCATCAGAGAATTTATTCCATTTACAAGTTCCATCTAACTCATGTTTGACTTTACCAAGTTCTTCTTTAAGGGTCCTTATTTGTTCATCCTTGGTATACATCTTATCTTTTAGTTTTCCCATATTTTCTTCTAACATGGTATGAGAATGATCAACAATCTTTTTACTGGATCCTAGCTTTAACTTTAAATTTTCAGATTTTAGCTCTAGAATCTCAGTTTCAAGTGGATGAACCTGGTTCATCAGGACAGTGTTTTTCTTTTCAGATTCACTTACTCTGATTTCCAGGTTCATGCATTTTGCTTTTAGCATTGCACATTCTTTAGAGAGTTGTTCTTTCTCTTTGGTTGTTTCTTCAGAATCATCCATGAAATCCAGTAGCAACTCAGAGAGTTTCTCTTTAGATAGGAACTTTATTTTGTTTTTGAGATGGGAGATACTTACCTCTGGTTCTTCATATGATTCCTCATCGGATTCTCCAATTTCCATGAGCGCCTGTTCTTCATTCTCACCTTCTTCTGATTCTTCATCTGAGCTTTCTCCCCAAGCAGCAACCATAGTCTTTGTTGTGGTTTTCTTGGATTGGACCAGTTCCTTCTTCCTGTTCCTTCTTTCAAATCTCTCCTTTTTTCCATTCAAGTTCCCATTGAAAACAATTCTTGATGTGGTGGTCAGTCTTTCCACATTTGTAACATCCCTCGTTGACTGGCCTTTCTGGAGCTTTAGTTTTGTTATAGTTTCCACCTCTTGAGATGCCCTTTTTCCTTATAAGGAAGTTTCTGAATTCCTTAGTGATCATGGCCATCTCATCTTTCTCCAGATCTGCTCCCTCAGTGATTCTCTGTGCTAGACTCCTTTCCTTCTTTGGAGCATCCATTTTCATTGTCTGCCTTCTGAGTTCATAGGCATTAAGGTTTCCAATAAGCTCGTCCAATCTAAGGGTTGCCATATTTTTGGATTCCTGGATAGCAGTGATTTTGCTTTCCCAGGAAATTGGCAAGACCCTTGTCAGGATCTTCTCCACCCTGTCCTCTTCAAGAATGACTCTACCAAGAGACTTGAGTTCATTTGTCAGAGTTGTGAACCTCGTGTACATCTCTTGGATTGTCTCTCCTTCTTTCATAGTAAAGTTTTCATACTGAGAGTATAGTAGAGTACCTCTTGATCTTTTCACTTGAGGTGTTCCTTCATGGGCTACTTGCAAGGTATCCCAGATTTCTTTGGCAGTGGTGCAGCTTTGGATCCTGCTATACTCGTCTGGACCTAGTCCACACACTAGCCACTTTTTGGCCTTAGCATTCTTCTCCCATTTCTTCAGATCCTCAACAGTGGAGTCAGCTCTTGTTTTTGGTACATCTATTCCTTCAGCAGTCTTCTTCATGGTAGCTAGAGGACCATCAGTGACTATGTCCCAAAGCTCGTAGTCTTCTCCAATCAAGTGGTCCTTCATCCAGTTCTTCTACGAAGAGTAATACTGGCCATTAAAGAGTGGTGGCCTTGCAGTTGATTGACCCTCCCATTTTCCAGGTGGTGCACTCATTTTGATCTTTTCCAAGGTGTTAGCCTTTTCAAGGATAACCTGCTCTGATACCAATTGATGTTTTATACGTCAATACCACACAAGAGGGGGGGGATTTGTGTGGTGTCCAATTTTCGTGTGCAGTCTCTATAGAAGAACTTGGTTCATCTATGTGTTCCAGCTCGTACTATTGCGGAATAATAAATGCAGAAAAGTAAAGAACACAGATATTTTTACGTGGAAAACACCCGGCTCAAAAGATGAAAACACCACGACCTACTACTCAGTAGGATTTTCCCAAACTCTTCACTACAACTCTGAGCCCAACAACATTTACAAAATAAACTCTTTTGTAAACCTAAGGACTAACTCTAATCCCTTTGTAGCAAACTAGTCTTTAGCTAATTGCGACAAACTTCAAGTTAACTCTAACTTGATCAATGTGTACCTATTACAATTGCTTCTAATAAAGCTGAAAGATACAATATTTAATCACCTACTACAAACCAACTAGACTCAAAAGATAACAGATGGAACTGGTTCTTCTAGCTGGTTCAAGTAGCTTTTGTGTCGCACAAGGATTCTGCTTGCAAAATTGCTTTGGTAATTTTGCTTTCAGTTCTTGTTTCACTTCTGTCTTTGTGCGATCAATTCTTCAGCAGGAGTGCTTCAACAATTTATAGAATCCATAGTTGAGATGTTGTTGTATAGTTCTAGTGCAACTCTTCCTTGGTGGAAGAGTTTGTGTTCATCTCAACTTCCTCGATTGTTTCTTTCCTTGCTGAAGTCGAACTCTTTCTTCTTATCACTTTGCAACCTTTTTGCTTTAGGAGACAACCTCTTAGTTCATAGATAATTCACAGATCATGTTTATCTCCTGTGCATGTACGCTTCTTGTGCCAATGGGTCTGTTTGATAATGTTTGCCCTGATGGACCTGGTTCAACTGGGTAGGCATTTGTCAATCTTCAAAACCATGCAGTGACTTGGTTCAACAGTTGTACAGGGACTCCAGACACCAAGGGTACCACCAGCCTAGCCGGTTGCAGCTGCACAGGACTATGTGGTTCCTGCTATGCATGAGGAAAAGCAGAAGGAGAGGATACACAGGGTTTCTTGGACAAGTGCTAGAAGATACTCCGTACAATAGGTATTCTGGGGACTAGTAGGGTCTTGTTCACTACTTTTCAGTTCTCTGCATTTAGTTGGTGGGAGGCTTACGAGAGGTGTAGGCCAGTTGGCGCAACACCCCTTACCTGGCAGCAGTTCTCCGTTATCTTTTTGGAGAAGTTCATACCGCAGTCCTGCAGAGAGGAGCTGCACAGACAATTTGAGAAGCTTTGTTAGGGTGATATGTCCATGACGTAGTATGAGATGAGATTATCCGAGTTGGCCCGTCATGCAATCTGGTTGGTTCCCATAGACAGGGCGAGGATCGGGAGGTTCATAGATGGCCTCACTTTTTAGCTGCGATTGTTTATGACCACAGAGAGAGTGTTTGGTGCTACTTTTGCTGAGGTTGTCGACATTGTCCGTCTGATTGAGATGGTTCGCATTCAGGAGCAGGTTGAGAGGGAGGCCAAAAGGCCTCGTGGACAGGGTGGATTTAGCGGTGCTCTTTTGGGGGTCAGTTCGAGCACAACAGAGGTCGTCCATTTAGAAATTCTCAGACGGCTCGCCTAGTTCATCGTGGTGCATCATCTGGCCACGGGTCACACAGTCATCAGCAGGGCCAGTCATTATTCAGTGCACTACCAGCGCAGAGTTCTCACCATGCCTTGTCAGCTCAGGTTTTCACAAGTAGTTCCTCTGGGCATCAGGAGCAACAATTTCGTTAGAGGAGGGGTTATTTCGAGTGCGGAGATTTTGGTCATATTAAGAGAGATTGTCCTAGGTTACAGAGTTGGGATCCACAGCAGAGTACTCGGCCGATGGCACCAGCACCAGTTCCTCCACCACCCGCCCAGCCAGCTAGGGGTGGAGCTTAGTTAGCTAGTGGTCATCCGAGAAGGGGAGGCAGATCAGGCAGTGTCCAGGCCCGTCTCTATCTCCTCCCTGCCAGACCAGATGCCATTGCTTCAGATGTTGTGATTACAAGTATTGTCTCGGTTTTCCACATAGATGCCTCTGTATTATTTGACCCTAGCTCCATTTATTCATATGTGTCCTCGTATTTCGCTCATTTTCTGGTTATGCCCCGTGAGTCTTTAGTTTTATTTGTTCATGTATCTACTCATGTGGGCGATACTATTATTGTGGACCATGTATATCGGTCATGTTTGGTAACTATTAGGAGTCTGGAGACCCGAGTGGATCTTTTGCTGCTCATTATGGTTGATTTTGATGTGATATTGGGTATGGATTGGTTGTCTCCATGTCATGTTGTTCTATATTGTCACGTTCAGACCATGACATTGGCGATGCCGGGGTTGCCTAGGGTTGAGTGGAGCAGTTCTATAGACTATGTACCTAGTAGGGTGATTTCATACTTAAAGTCTCAGCAGATGGTTGAGAAGGGTTTTCTATCCTATCTGGATTTTGTGAGGGGTGTTAGTGCAGAGGCTCCTGATATTGATTTTGTTCCTATGGTGCGTGATTTTCCGGATGTGTTTCCTGCAGACCTGCCAGGCATGCCGCCTAACAGTGATATTGACTTCGAAACTGATTTGGTGCCTGGCACTCAACCCATTTCCATTCCACTGTATCGTATGACACCGGTAGAGTTGTAAGAGTTAAAGAAACAGCTTCAGGAACTCCTTGATAAGAGGTTTATTTGGCCTACTGTGTCACCTTGGGGTGCACTGATTCTATTTGTGAAGAAGAATGATGGTTCTATGAGGATTTGCATTGATTACAGGCAGTTCAACAAGGTCACAGTCAAGAACAGGTATCCTTTTCCACGTATGATGATCTATTTGACCAGCTTCGGGAAACAAGGGTGTTCTCCAAGATTGATTTGAGGTTAGGGTATCACCAACTGAAGATTCGGGATTCAGATATTCTTAAGACAACTTTCAGGACCCGATATGGCCATTATGAGTTCCTTGTGATGTCTTTTGGGTTGACCAATGCCGCATCAGCATTCATGCAATTGATGAATAGTGTGTTTCAGCCTTATTTAGTCTCATTCGTTATTGTATTCATTTATGACATCCATGTGTACAATCGTAGCTAGGTGGAGCATTCCCAGCACCTGAGGATTGTGTTACAAAGATTGAAGGAGGAGAAGCTTTATGCAAATTTCTCCAAGTGTGAGCTTTGGCTCGGTTCAGTGGTGTTCTTGGGGCAAGTGGTGTCTAGTGAGGGTATTCAGGTGGATCCGAAGAAGATAGAGGCGATGTAGAGTTGGCCTAGACCGTCCTCAGCCACAAAGATTAGGAGCTTTCTTAGTTTGGCGGGCTATTATCGTCGTTTTGTCGAGGGTTTCTCCTCTAGTGCATTGCGCTTGACCAAATTGACCCAAAAGGGTGCTCCATTCAGGTGGTCGGATGAGTGCGAGGAGAGCTTTCACAAGCTCAAGGCTGCTTTGACCACGGCTCAAGTTCTAGTATTACCATCATCTTCTGGTTCTTACACAGTGTATTGTGATGCCTCGCGAATAGGTATTGGATGTGTTCTGATGCAGGAGGGTAGGGTGATTATTTATGCTTCACGCCAGTTGAAGACTCATGAGAAGAACTATCATGTTCATGATCTTGAGTTAGCAGCTGTTGTTCACACCTTAAAGATTTGGCGACACTATTTGTACGGGGTTCATTGTGAGATCTATACTGATCACCGGAGTTTGAAGCATATGTTCAAGCACAAGGATCTTAACTTGCATCAGCAGAGGTGGTTGGAGATTCTTAAGGAATATGATATCACTATTTTGTACCATCCCGGGAAGGCCAATGTGGTGGCCGATGGTTTGAGTCGCCGGGCGGGGAGTTTAGGGAGTCTAGCGTATCTTCCAGCAGCAAAGAGACCCTTGGCATTGGATGTTCAGGCCTTAGATGGACAGCTTATCATATTGGATATTTCAAAGACGAGTGGGGTATTGGCTTGTGTGGTCTCTAGGTCTTCTCTATATGATCGTATCAGGGAGCGTTAGTATGATGACCGCCATCTACTCGCCGTTCAGGATAGGGTTCGGCGAGTTAGTGCTAGAGATGTGACTATTGGTTATGATGAGGTGTTGAGGATGCAGGGACGGATATGTGTGCCCAATGTAGATGGGCTACGGGAGTTGATTCTTGAGGAGGCCCACAACTCACGGTATTCCATCCATCCGGGTGCCACGAAGATGTACCAGGATTTGAGACAACACTATTGGTAGAGGAGGATGAAGAATGATATAGTTGGGTTTGTGGATCGGTGTATCGACTATCAGCAGGTTAAGTATGAGTATTAGAGACCAGGTGGCTCGCTTCAGAAGTTAGAGATCCCATAGTGGAAGTGGAAGCGGATCATCATGGATTTCTTAGTTGGGCTCCCACTGACTTCGAGGAAGTTCAATGCTATTTGGGTGATTGTGGATCAGCTCACCAATTCCGCGCACTTCATTCTAATTGGTACTACTTACTTTTTAGAGCGGTTGGCTGAGATTTACGTTTGAGAGATTGTTCGCCTTCATGCTGTCCCAGTTTCTATCATTTCAGATAGAGGCACACAGTTTACATCGCAGTTTTGGAGGGCTGTGCAGCGAGAGTTGGGTACTCATGTTGAGTTGTGCACAGACTTTCACCCTTAGAGGACATGTTACGCGTTTGTGTCGTTGATTTTGGGGGTTCATAGGACCAGTTTATGCCGCTCGCGGAGTTTACATACAACAATAGTTATCAGTCAAGCATTCAGATGGCTCCGTACGAGGATTTATATGAGAGGCGGTGTAGATATACAGTTGGATGGTTTGAGTCGGGTGAGGCTAGGCTCTTGGGTACAAACTTGGTTCAGGATGCATTAGACAAAGTGAAATTGATTCAGGAGCAGCTTCACATGGCGCAGTCTAGGAAAAAGAGCTATGCTGACAAGAAGGTATGTGATGTGTATTTCATGGTCGGGGATAAGGTTCTATTGAAGGTATCACCCATGAAGGGTGTTATGAGGTTTAGGAATAGGGGCAAGTTGAGCCCTCGGTTCATTGGGCCTTTTGAGGTACTTCAGAGAAATTGGGGAGGTGGCTTACAAGCTTGCCTTGCCACCTAGCTTGTCAAGTGTGCATCCAGTATTTCATGTTTCTATGCTCCAGAAGTACGTCGGCGATCCGTCTCATATTTTGGATTTCAGCACGATTTAGTTGGAGGATGATATGACTTATGATGTGGAGTCGGTGGCCTTTTTGGAGCGGCAGGTTCGGAAGTCGAGGTTAAAGGATATAGCTTCTGTGAAGGTGCAGTGGAGAGGTCAGCCTGTGGAGGAGGCCACCTGGGAGACCGAACGGGAGATGTAGAGTAGATATCCACACCTATTTGATACTCCAGGTATGTTCCTAGACCCATTCGAGGACGAACGTTAGTTTTAGAGGGGGGAGACGTAACGACCCGGACGGTTGTTTCGAGAGTTATAGCCTTATTCCCCCATTTTTTGATTCTTTTGTGCTTTACAGTTGTATTATATCTTACGGGGTTGGTTGGTTCGGGTCTGGAGTGGTTTCGGAGTGAATTGAGACACTTGGTCTCTTATTTGGAAACTTAAGTTGGAAAGTCGACCGGATGTTGACTTGTATGTAAACAACCTCGGATTTTACCTTTGATGGTTCTGTAAGCTCCTTTAGGAGATTTTGGACTTAGGAGCGCGTCCGGAATGTGATTTGGTGGTCCGTAGTAGAATTAGGCTTGAATTGACGAAAGTTGAAATTTTGGCAATTTTGGTCGGTAGTGGAAATTCTTATATTGGGGTCGGAATGGATTTCTAGAAGTTGGAGTAGGTTCGTAGTGTCATTTTACTTGTGTGTAAAATTTGAGGTTAATCGGACATCGTCTGGTAGGTTTCGGCGTCGTTTCTGAAATTCGGAAGTTTAGAAGTTCTTTAGGCTTGAATTCGAGTGTAATTGGGTGTTTTGATGTTGTTTTGAGTGATTCTAACGTTCGACTAAGGTCATATTGGGTTATAAGACTTGTTAGTATGTTTGGTTGAGGTCCCGAGGTCCTCGGGGTGATTTCGGGTGGTTAACGGCTTGATTTTTTAGTTTAAGAAGCAGCTGAAGTGCTGCTGCTACTAGTGTAACCGCACCTGCGGAGTGGGCACCGCAGGTGCGAGTCCGCAGAAGCGGAGAAAGAGTCGCAGATGCGGACAAGAAGGGTTTGGGCAGGATCCGCATGTGCGAAGATTTCTCACACCTGCGAGGGTCGCAGATGCGGGCAACTGGGCGCAAATGTGAGTGGGAGCCGCAGGTGCAATGTGATTTTCGCACCTGCAATATGCGCAGATGCGGTCCTTGATCGCAGAAGCGGAGGCAGTGTTTTAAGCGGCTTTCTGCTTAAGTGGATTTTTTCCTGTAGATGTGGCTCCGCGGATTCTGATAGAGGGTCGTAAGTGCGAAAAAGCTTGGGCAGAATGTTTAAAAATAAGGGTTTGCAATTTTCGTCTTATTTCAACATTTTGGACTTGGACTAAGGGGATTTTGGAGAGGATTTTCAAGGGGATTTTTGAGGTAAGCTTCTTGTACTCATTATCATAAATCTTGTTTCCCCATTGTTTTACCCACCTAGATTGTGTGGTGTTGAGGTAAAATTTTGGGGTTGGAGGCTAGGGATTTGGAGAATGAATTTTGGGGATCTGGATGATTATTTGATGTCGAATTTTGATAAACTTGGTATGGTTAAACTCGTGAATGAATGGGCTTTCGGGTTTTGTGATTTTCATCAGATTTCGAGACGTGGGCCTGGGGGCTGGGTTTGAGCCGATATCAGATTTGGGTTATACTTCAGTAATTTTCTTGCATAAATGATCCCTTTACCCCATATTGATTATCTTGTACTGCTTGTGGAAAGATTCAGGGCATTAGGAGAGCGATTCGATAGGCAAGGGCATTTCTAAGTAGGATTTCTACGAAGTTGAGGTAAGTAATAGTTTTAAATCTGGTCTTGAGGGTATGAAACCCGGAGTTTGGTATGATGTGACTGTTTGGAGGTGACCCACATGCTAGGTGACAGGTGTGTGAGCGTACACCATGAGGGGTTGTGACTTGGTCCGTCCCGTGAGACTGTAAAGTCGAATAGCCTTTTGTGCTTATATGTATTCCTTGTCTTCTAGAAATTTGACTGCCTTTCTTGTTAGAAATCATGCTTAGGCCATGTACCTGCTTATGGTTGTTATACTCAGTCGTAGAGATTCTTGTATATGTTTACCTCAGTCTCTGTTATTTCTTTGCCGATACATTATTGCATTCTGATTTGGGTTGATTCCCTTTCATTATTGAGGGTTGTGAGACTAGAGAGGTTCATGACTGAGTGAGGCTAAGCGCCTGTGAGGTATTAGACCTTAGCACATGAGTGTGAGGTATTGTACCTTAGCACATGAGTTGTCCGTACGAATCATGATGTTGTACCTTAGCACGTGAGTTGTCCGTGTGGATTCTCATATGATATGGTAGCACGTGAGTTTCCCGTACGGATCTTGATATGATACTATAGCACGTGAGTTGTCTGTGCACCACGTGAGTTGTCCGTGCGGATTATAGCGCTTGGGCTGTAGGAGCCCCTCCGGAGTCTATACACCCTCAGTGACCGTAGGTACCTAATGAGCGTGTTTATTGAGGGTTGAGAGTCGAGTGTTGATCTATTGAGAGCTTGAGTGACAGTACCTTGAGAGGTTTTATCTGTCTTCTTTTTTGCTGCATTTAGCTGATTCATGCTACTGTTTTGCACTTCCGAAAACTTGTTATATTTGGTTTCACTTGAACTTGGTAAATATGCAACTGATTTGACTCATGTTACCGGCATTTACTCATGTCTATTCTTAGATATTTAAAATTACAAAAATGAATTATATTGTATAACTCGTCATTGCTTCTCAGTTCCTTATTTATTTATGTTACTTGCTGAGTTGGTTGTACTCAACTTACACTCTGCACTTCATGTGCAGATCCAGGTGTGTTTTGTCACGCCTCAAAATCGAGGGATGATACCGGCGCCTAAGCGTATGAACCCAGTCAAGCGGACCTGGATCGCCTTTCCTACCCAACGCATTACCCCATGTTCATAATATACATTGTTTGATATGAATTAGCCAATTTAGATTCAAAGTACGATTTACAACGTAAGTTGAGTTTCCTCTTTTTAACTTTCAATAATTGATAGTCCAAGACATACAAGTTACATACAACATTTCCGATGCGATCTACAATTACGAGTGAGTACCACCACCGCCCAAAATATACATATATATATATATATACAACCCACATAGAGTGTCTATGGAGCCTCTAAGAGTACTAGGGGTTTTACATAAACTTGCCAGCAACAAGGCCCCGGCTATACCTTTTACAACATAAGCAAAAGAGAATGGTATAATCCATACACAGCCCCGAGAGGAAATGGGGCTCACCAGAACTGCTGAAGAGATGAAGAGGAGGCACATTTCACATTCCACCGTACAATTCACATTCCACTCTTATTACTTCGTGTTGCGGCGTGCAACTCGATCCCACTGGACAATCACATTTCAGCCTTATCACATTCTATTGTGGCGTGCAACCCGATCCCACCGTACAATTCACATTCCACCCTTATTACTTCGTGTTGCGGCGTGCAACCCGATCCTACCGTACAATCACATTTCATAGCAACAATAACAGCCCACAATTCAATCACAAGGCTTCATATCATCAAGAGTTCAATTTCATAACAACCAAACAATCATGTGTTCACAATAGTCTTTGTCAACCATTAATTCAATCACAAAGATTATCATCAACAAGAATATAAATTCATTACAACCAACAATCCGTATGAAGTCGAGCCACAATAAACCTTGCCAAACAATGAGTCATATCCGATATTGCCATGGTCATTTAGTTCAATTAAATCAATTTACAACTCTTTTTCGTCACTTGTTACACAGCCCTTAGCACTTAGATACATTCACACATTTGGGTTCGTTACCATTATTTTATACCAACAATATTCAAGCATTTAACGAACCTTGCACATGATAGAGTAATCACAAAGAAATCACCTTTCACAATTTCACATATACTCAGCGAGAAACTCATACCGAATGCTCGGGCACCAACAAGGTGACTCTACGAAGATTAAAGTTAGCCATACATACCTCGAGTCGAATTTTCTCTTTAATTTCTATCACAATTCACTGGACCGTCTAGCACCGTCAATCTATTCCACAATGTGACACATTTACCTTAGAATTAGGAATCTTGAATTTAATTGAGCATTTTATCAAACACTCCCCTTAGATTACTAACCCTTTTTTTGTGAATAATTACCCAAACCCGTTTCCCTTTACTAGATTACGGAGTTTAACTCACATGCATGCAAGGGCTTAGCCTATATCTTCACAATCAATTCATGTGGGTTCCATTTTTAACCAAAAACCTGAGAATTTGGGGAAATAGGGTGAAGACTTACCTCTTATGATGAAGAAGGTGAAGATTACTCGATAATTTCCGGGGCTGAGTAGAGATGATGGACCAATTTGATGAAGAAGAAGACTTTCTCTCACTAAACCCACTCTCCCTTCTCTCTATTTGTTCAGATAAATGTTAAAAATGAAGGGGAGGGGTGCTTTATTAAACTGGGGTCGGGGGCAAAATCAGAAATTAAAAGAGCCCCGAAGCAGGAAATGCTGTCAGGAATGCGATCGCATTCCTGCTATGCGGTCCGCATTCCTGTCGCATAGTTGGCCCTCAAATGTGCCAAAATGGGAACCAGACTGCCCTGGTATGCGACCATTATGCGGTACGCATACACGTTATGCGATATCATAGTGCGTCGCATAACTCCCTCTGCAAGAATCAAGGTGCTAGAATGCGACAACTATGCGGCCCGCATTCTTGAAATGCGATCTCATATGTGGCCGCATAGCTGTCCTCAAATTGGACAGCATGCTGTCCAGGTATGCGACCACTATGCGGTCTGCATACCTGTTATGCGATCGCATAGTGTGTCACATAACAACGCAATTCTGGGAAATTTTATGTTTCAAGTCTCGGGGTACTTTTTACTTCAAAACGTTCTGGTTTTTTTTAAAGAATTTCTACAGTTATAACAACACAGGGACCTATTCGGGCATTATTTTAGACATGAAATTTTATGGGTCTTTACATCCTCCCCCACTTAAAATCATTCGTCCTCGAATGAGGATCGGGGAATCATTTTGACATCACAATATGCAAATCCCCAATTTTCACTAACTTCGATATTTTCTGAAAAATTTTCCAGAATTTCCTTTGTAATTAGGCCTATCTACCTATCAGAGAGCCCCCGAAACACATTGTTAACCAATTTCACACATTTTCAATTACTCCAACAACTTGCACATAATTTAGTCATCTCATCAAATGTTATATTATTCAATTACTTCAACATGCTTATACATAATTCAGTTAACACCACAGCTTGCATATCATTTAACTATCACATGAATTGCTCATAATTTAGCTTGCTTCAAGTAGTTGCACATTACCAAAATAATCACAATATGCACAATATGGCACAACTTGAGAAGTTACAATAGTAGGGCAATTAAGGTGGGGAAATGGGGTGCCTTTGCACAAAATTTGACACAACATATAATTGCTTAGAGATGGAAGTTCTCACGATCACTACTAGACTTATTCAAACAAATGGCGATATTTTTCTCTCATTTCACTTTCCACTTCCCACGTGGCCTCCTCGACTTGCTGACTTCGCCATAACACTTTAACAGAAGCAATTTCTTTGTTTCTCAATCTACGGCCTTGCCTATCAATAATAGCAACCGGAACCTCTTCATATGACAATTCTTCATTAATTTCGATGGTCTTAATTGGCACGATGGCAGATGGATCTCCAATTACCTTCTTTAGCATGGACACATGAAACACTGGATGCACTAATGACATTTCAGGGGGCAATTCCAGCCCATACGCTACTTTCCCTATCCTTTGAGAGAATCGATATGGCCCGACATACCTCGGGCTCAATTTCCCTTTCTTTCCAAACCGCATGACTCCCTTCATAGGAGATACCTTCAAGAATACCCAATCATTTACTTGAAACTCCAAATCCCTACGACGAACGTCTGCATAGGATTTATGATGTCTCTGAGCAGTTTTCATCCTCTTCTGAATGACTCTAACTTTTTCCATAGCTTGATGTACAAGATCCGGTCCTAACAATTCTGCCTCACCAACCTCAAACCATCCAATCGGAGACCTATACCTCCTACCGTACAATGCCTCAAATGGGGCCATCTAAATACTATCATGGAAGTTGCTATTGTAAGAAAACTCTGTAAGCGGCAAATGATCATCCCAGCTACCATTGAAATCTAATACACAAGCTCGTAGCATATCTTTAAGCGTCTGAATAATCCGCTCCGCTTGACCGTCCTTCTGTGGGTGGAAAGTTGTGCTGAGATTTACCTTAGTACCCAAACCTTGCTGAAATTTCCTCCAAAAGTTAGCTGTGAACTGGGCCCCTCGATCCGAGATAATAGAAACTGGAGTGCCATGGAGTCTGACTATTTCTTTGATAGACAAATGAGTGTACTGTTCTGCAATATCGGTGGACCTGACTGGCAAGAAATGCGCCGACTTTGTGAGTCAATCCACCATTACCCAAATTGAGTCGAACTTGCGCTGAGTGCGGGGTAACCCTACCACAAAGTCCATATTGATCATTTCCCATTTCCACATCGGTATTTCCATATGTTGTGTCAACCCACCAGGCCTCTGATGCTCGACCTTCACTTGCTGACAATTCGGACACCTAGCCACGAAGTCCGCTACACCTCTCTTCATACCATTCCACCAATAAATCTCCTTGAGATCGCGATACATTTTCGTAGAACCTGGGTGAACAGAATACTTGGAATTATGAGTCTCTACCATCACCCTGTCCCGGAGATCATCATCATCTGGAACACATAACCTCCCTTGACACCACAAGACACCATCATCATTGCCGAGCAAAAGTGCTGACGTCTTGTGATTCAAAATTGTCTCTCTCAACTGTACCAATGCTGGATCTCTTAATTGCTTTTCCTTAACTTCCGCTACAATCAAAGACTCCGATCCATTACGCACCACGACATTCCCCTCATCTGAGGCCGAAACACGGACCCCAAGACTAGCCAACTCATAAACCTCCCGAGACAAAGGCCTCTGACCGGCTTCCAAATGTGCCAAGCTACCCATGGATTTTCGACTAAGAGCGTCGGCCACCACATTCGCCTTCCATGGATTGTACAAAATATTTATATCATAATATTTGATCAATTCCAACCACCTCCATTGTCTTAAATTCAACTCCTTCTATTTGAATAAATACTGCAGACTCTTGTGGTCTGTGAACACGTCCACATGAACCTCATAAGATAATGCCGCCAAATTTTCAAGGCAAACACAACTGTTGCGAGCTCCAAATCATGCGTCGGATAATTCTTCTCGTGGTTCTTGAGCTACCTTGAAGCATACGCTATAACTTTACCACATTGCATCAACACACACCCCAAACCAACTAAGCATCACAATAAACCACAAACCCTCTGAACCTTCTGGCAAGGTCAACACTGGCGCCGAAGTCAATCTCGACTTCAATTCCTGGAAGCTCTTTTCACAAGCATCAGACCACTGAAATTTAACTCCTTTCTACATCAGCTTAGTCAATGGGGAGGCGAGAGTAGAGAATCCCTCCACAAACCTCCGATAATATCCTGCTAGACCCAAGAAACTGCGAATCTCTATCGGGGTCGTTGGTCTAAGCCAATCCTTTACCGCTGCAATCTTTTGGGGATCAACCCGAATCCCTTCCCTGGAAACAAAATGGCCCAAAAAGGTGACTGATTCTAGCCAAACCTCACATTTTGAAAACTTTACATGCAACTGGTGCTGATGAAGAGTCTACAGAACTACCTTGAGGTGATTAGCATGATCTTCCTGACTCCGCGAATAAACAAGGATATCGTCAATGAAGACAATCTCAAAGGAGTCAAGAAACGGTTTGAAAACCCGATTCATAAAATCCATAAAAGCCGTTGGGGTGTTGGTTAGCCCAAAAGGCATGACCAAAAATTCAAAGTTGTGATGACCCAAAAGGTCATCCTATGTTAATTTTGCTAAAACTGTGTTCCAAGGCCCCAAAAGCCTCAGTTAATCTTACCTCGATGTGCGAGCACAGTCCGGGCGCATAGCCGGGAAGCCGTTATGTGAAAATTTGATAATAAGTTAAATTTGCAGTAAATAATTGAATACAGTTGACTTTGGTCAACATTTTTGGTAAACAGATTCGGACCCGTGATTTGACGGTCCTAGAGGGTCAGTAAGAAAATAGGGGACTTAGACGTATGCCCGGAATCGAATTTCGAGGTCCCAAGTCCGAGAAATGAATTTTTGAAGAAAATTGTTTTCTAAAAATAATAAAGACTTTTGAAAATGGAATTTGATTTGGAACCTGTGTTACTGGGCCCGTATTATGGTTCCGGAGCCTGGAACAGGTTTAATATATGTTATATGACTTACCTGTAAAATTTGGTGTAAAACGGACTCAATATGACGTGTTTCGGATCAAAATTGGAATAATTTAGCCTTATGAAGTTTTAAGAAAATTCTATGAGTTTTGGAGGTTTAATTCATTGATTTTGATGTTATTTAGGTGGTTTTAGCACTTGAATAAGTCAGTATGATGATTTGGGAGTTGTGTGCGTTTTTGGTTTTGGGTCCCAAGGGCTCGAGTGAGTTTCGGGCAGCTAACGGGGTGTGCAAAGTGAAAAAATCTGGTGTTTTTGATGATTTGCTGGTGTCTGGTGTAATACC
>ML259160.1:1897-16415 GCA_005239495.1 Nicotiana undulata
GTTTGGGGGGGGGGGGGAGTAATAATAATGAAGTTGTGATCAAGTGACAATTGCCATTGTGCTAGCATTGTTAATTATTTTAGTTGTATACGCATCCCATATATATAAGTAGAAGAGAATAATATTTTGGTGTAAGTTTTCATTTTAACAGATATTGGAGACAAGTCTCTTCCCAATTCTAGATACTCACCTACAGTCAGTTAGGGTTAGGTATTTGATCCCAAATCGCTATAAGGGATAGCTCACTGCATAATTTGAATGTAGTAAAGGAGCGGTCTAGACACTTTTTAGCCCTGTAATTGAAAAATAATCACTATCACGAAACATCGAATAACAAATGTGAAATTCTAGGACAATATCTTGACATTTTATTCGTGGAATTTGAAACTCCACGACAATGACAATTTGCATTTATTTATGCTGAAAGTGTCTATTTATGAATTTAATCTGTTTTGGATTGAATAGGCTAGCATTTATTTATTTATTTATTGCTCATGTGGATTGGGTTGGACTGGATTAAGCCAGCCCATTTTGCTAGCTTTACCTAGCCCATACACCTCACATTTTAATAGTACAGGCTCAAAGAGGTCATTATTAGGTCAGGTAGGCATTAGAGTGTAATAAGTGTCAAAATTAAAATATAATGTGAAAAGTACAAAGGTTATTACTAGGAACTTAACAGGATTTTTACACAAATAATCGGACATATTCATTGTTTAGTCTTTCTAGCAATATACATTAATTATATACAATTATTACACATATAATACATAAATTATGCATATATTATTATACCTTCTCCACCGGCTATTTTTAGTTTAAGTGGTTGGATAAGCGACTATTTGAGTTAATTCTTCAATTTTTTTTTTAACATGCTGAAAAGATACCGTACAGAATTCCTTTAATCTTCCAAATAATTTGTACCGTATAAAGTGGAATAGAGGGAATAATAATTTATGATAGTTCCATTCGTTCAAAAAATTTGTTATTATAATCTAGTAAAAATTATCTAGTTATAACATACTTGATTCACTACTAGTATTCATAATATATTGCTAATATTCATAATTGAAATCCTTCATGAAAATACGAGTAGATGTGGATAATGTTTGCAATCAAATAAAGATTCTTGGATTCGGATTTCAAATTCTAGGAAACTCGAGAGTTTCTGTTAGGCCCGAGGAAACCGATCCCATTATAGCCTTGGTTTGGTAATAGCAAGAGCAAAGTACCATATTTTCAAAAATAAATAAAGTCTTATATAAATTTGAACATAGTATTATTACTTCTCATTATAATTCTTGTATTGTAAATTTTGTATATTATTTTCTCCGTTATAATTTATATGAATTTGTTTGATTGGTTACGAAATTTAAGAAAAAATGAAGATTTTTAAAATTTATAGTCCTAAATAAGTCAAAAAGCGTTCCAGCGTTTCTGTGTGGTCTGAAAATTTATGTTAAATTATTTTCAAATTTAAAAATTGATCATTCTTTTTGGAGCAGACCAAAAAGGAAATAGGTTAACATAAATTATACTTGTATTGTAACAACAACAACAACAACATACCCAATATTATTCCACACCGGTCTGGGGAAGGTAGTGTGTACGCAAACTTTACCCCTTCCTTGTGAGGATATAGAAGTTGTTTTCAATAGGCCCTCGACTCAAAGCAGAAGCACTACATTAGTGAAAATATAGACAAAAAAGGTATGGGCCACAATACGATTGATAAGATCCCCATTTTTAATTAGAGATATCTATGTTCGAGCTTAAAATTTTAAAAAATTCAAATACGAGGTATTTACTCATTAAATAGGCATTATATTAGGGAAAATTTCACATAAGAACAACTGAGCTCCATACTTTTTAATTTCATAACCCATATTTCAATTTACAACCAACTAGCCCAAAAATAATAGGTTAAGATTCAACATCCAACTCCAATAGGTTCTAGAAATTACTATTTAATTTTTAAAAAAGATTTCTCAACCTTTTAAGTTAATTTTCGAATCAGTAACTGTGACTCAAATATTAGTTCAACAAAACAAATCCATTTGAATGGTGCAAATTAATTTTTTAACAAGCTTAAACATGTGGGTTTAAATTTCGAATTTGATTTTGTGAGAAATTAGGAGTGAGTGTTATTTAGACTTGTTAGAAATAGTATAAGGAGGTTGTATATAAAATTTGAAGTCATTTAATGGAGATTTTGACTTGTTTTGAACAAGAATTGCAACTGAAAATCGTGGAAGAAGTTCGTCTAGAAACGATTGTATAAAGGTGTATAATAGTGTATAACAGTGTATAAGATGTGTTTATACACTATTATACAATATTATACTTAATTATACAAAAAACTAACTTTGTCTTCTTCCTTGCATCGTTTGTAAAATTTAACTCAAATCTTGCTCAAATCTACTCCCAATCACTTCAAATTTAAAGTTTGAACTCCTTTTGATATTTTAAATCAATTGGAATAACACCCAATCCAAACAACTAACAAACTCAAAAAATCTTATTTTCGAAAGCAAAGCTTTGAATGACCTTCAATGGTGGACTTTTACTCTTTAATTTCTTACATTGCAACCAAGTGACACAGGGTAAAAAGCAGCAATGGCGGACGACCCTTTGAAGCATATGTAGAAAATGTGAGAAGAAGAGAGAGTGAAAGCAATGGTTGTGAGAACACATATTTAACTCCATAACTTTTAGAAACAATGATCGTAAGTAAGAAGACAAATTTTGAATTTACTAGTGCTTTCAAAATATGTACAAGATAAACTAAGATGGGTAAAACATAAGAACACATGAGCTATTTTCATATATATTTTCTTGTAATTCTTTTATTATATTATTATATATGAATCTAAATTAGTCGGTCAATGTTGCTAGTGTATCTTAGTGTGTCAATAGCGAAATGGAGAGTGTTTTAGGGAAAAAGCAAAGTGAAGAGAGTGTGTGTGTGCGTGCTTTATGCATGTGTGTGAGTGGTATGTGTCAGAAGCTGTCGTAAATAGCAGTCGTCAACATTCCTCTTTTTATCTCTCTCTCTTACTTTCCTCTTTTCTCTCTCTCTTTTAGGGATTCGCTCGCAACCATAAAACCCTCAGCCACCCAAAAATGGCCTAATTTCTCCGGCGAAATTACTGCCGCCGACACTTCATTTCTCACCGCCGCTACTGTAAGCTTTCTCACTTTGAATTTCTCTTTCTTTTTCAGTCACTTTCTCACTAAGTATCTTCAGATCAAGTCTTTGCTTGTCAATAAATTGCTTTTTTAGCTGTAATTTACATAAATTGTGGAAAATTTACTGCTTTATGTGCTCATTTAAGCTCCGCAATCTTGTTATTAGCTTTGTTACTCGTTTCATTTTGGACATTCTTTCTTTTGCTGCGATCTGGATATTATTGTTTGGCCTTTGGTGAAATTTGAGTGCAATATTTCGCTCGTATGTTGCGACTGGCTCTCTTTGGCTCTTCTTAGTGTAGTAATCGAACGTGTGCTTCATGTTAATTTCTGTGTTATTTTTTTCTTATTTTTTTAGTTTTTTTTTTTAGTTTTGGTTGCATCGTTAAAAGTTGGAGTTTTTTTTTTAACAAAAAAAAAAAAAAAAAAAAAAAAAAAAAACTTTTTCATTATTGTGTCCATTATTTGCGGAAAAACTCTTTGAAGACTTGTATGTTAGTATGGATAACTAGGAGCTTTTTGGTCTCTCAGTCGCATTTTATGTGTTAGTCTTTCCTTTTTAGTCCGTCCCGAAAAAATGATATACCTTTTTATATTTAGAAATAACATAACTTTAATCTTTTTATTTTACGCTTGATGATATGAGTTATGTAGAAATGTTTGTGACATGTTTTAGACTACAAGTTCCAAAGATCTTTCTTTTTTTCTTATACTCCATGGTCAATCAAACACCGCCAAATAAAATAAGATGGAAGAAGTATTTGCCATAAATATAAGTTAATTATCAGTGCTAAAATGGTATTGGACTGAATAGAACGGAATGGATTTAGAGAATTCACATAACTGATATTCTAGCTCTAATACCAAAACCAATTTTGAACCATTTGTTTGTTTCTTTATTATTCTTGATCGATAAAATGTTACCTGTAAATTCAGAGGTATGGGAATATATATCATCTCTGTCAATAAATTGTCTAGAGTTTATGCTGCAAAGTGTAGAATAAAATGTTTGGATTTCTTTCGGTTCACAAAAGTAGAAGCTTTTTGTTGCTTTGTACATTTTATCTCTTAAACTTTCATTCTGAAGTTTGATATCATTTTAAGGAATTTCTACCATGGAAGATACGCAATCAGTTACGACACTGATGGACTCCACAACCTCGAAGATACAGCAGCTACAGAAAGCATTTGCTGAGTTGGAAAGTCATCGTGCTGTTACGCTAAACCTGAAATGGAAGCAACTTGAAGAGCATTTTCATGGGCTTGAGAAGTCCTTGAAGAGGCGTTTCACTGAACTGGAAGATCAAGAGAAGGAGTTTGAAACTAAAATAGTTCAATCTAGAAAGATTTTGGAGAAGCGTCAAGCAGCTGTTATCTCTAAGGAGCAAGCTTCACTTGAGAGCCTCCAAGAGAAAAGAGATGCAGCAGTTTCTGCCATTACTATTGCTCTGGAGAAGCACAGGAAGCCGTATTCTGTGGAACCTTCTTGTGAGGTGCAAGGTGGCCCGTCTATGTTTGAAGCAAAGCCCCTTGATTTCATACCACTTGAGAATAATAGTACAGAGGATCATATCAAGCCTTTTAAGAATGATGTTGGGGAAGTCAAGTTTTATCCAGAGTTAGTGAAGTTATGCCAAGATATGGACTCAGAAGGCCTTCACAAATTTATATCAGACAATCGCAAGAACCTGGCTGCAGTAAGGGAGGAAATTCCACCTGCTTTAAGAACTGCTGTTGATCCTGCCGTTTTGGTTCTGGACTCACTCAAGGGTTTCTACCCGTCTGAAGTGTCAATTTCGGATGCTAAAAAAGATGCAAATCTTTTAGGTCTTCGCCGAACTTGTATTATGCTGATGGAATGCCTTAGCATTTTATTAAAGACCCTGGAAGTAGATTCTATTTCAAGTTTAATATCAGGAAGCGTAAAGGGAAGTGCAAAAGCGATTGCTACTGAATGGAAACCAAAGCTAGATGAGCTTGATGCTGATGCCAATAATGGGAATTCCTTGGAGGCTCATGCATTCTTACAGCTTTTAGCTACTTTTGACATTAACTCCAACTTTAACCAGGAGGACCTGTACAAGCTGATACCCATGGTTTCTCGTCGTCGCCAAACAGCTGATCTCTGTCGTTCCCTTGGACTGTCTGAGAGAATGCCAGGTTGGTTCTCAAAAATACTTGAGTCAATGGCTCGAGCATTTTATGTTCTTATGCTTTCACCTCTTCTTTTTGTTCCATTTTATTCTTCTTCTCTCCCCTTTCTGTGCCGATGGTCTACCGGAAACAGCCTCTCCCCTCCCCGGAGTAGGGGTAAGGCCCTCCCCAGACCCCACTTGTGGAATCTCACTGAGCTGTTGTTGTTGTTGTTCTCTCCCCTTTCTATTTCTTTGACTGGTCGAAGGGTATCCTTATTTGGTAAAGTCAAAATCAATGTGTTTCGGTTCTGTCTACACAGTTGAAGATTCTTTGATTGTTAGCATTATAAGCCTAATTGAGATTGATTTGGACTCTGGTGTCGCATGCTTATGTGAAGTTCGCCTCTAAATGGAAGATGCCAATAAGCATTAAATACGCACACACATCTAAAACTGTATCACAGTGCAGGAGATAATTGCCTATTTTTAGCCTTTTACTACTGTGGAGCAGTATTTCCTATCGTCTGCTGGATATGGGTCCAGAGTTCAGCTCAGCTCATGTGCTTTAGATTCTAACAGATTTGTTGCGGTCTCTCTTTTTGTATTTCTACAGGTGTTATTGACGTGTTAGTTAATAATGGAAGGCATATAGATGCTGTTAATCTAGCTTTTGCTTTCGAGCTGACCGACCAGTTTTCACCTGTTTCACTGCTAAAATCCTACTTGAATGAAGCAAGCAAAGTATCTTCACCTGTCAAATCTGGAAACGCATCACCTACTCCACAGGTTTTTACTCTATACCCTGGTATATTTTGTAATTCACTAATTTTGACTGTATTGCTCTTGCTCTTTGTGTGCAAGAATCCCTTTCTCCTCTTAGTTCCCCTGGGTTGGGGGAACAAATGCTGGTCAGCTGGAGTTATGCACAGTCGATGCCCTTCTATTTACAATTACCTCTCCTTAATGTGAATTTCTTTTTGAAAGCAACTCTTTTTACATACCAACAATGAAATATCTTCTTTTTTCCAGAATGATGTCAACGAGAAACAGCTGACTGCACTGAAGGCTGTGATTAAATGCATTGAAGAACATAAGCTTGAGGTGCAGTACCCCGTGGATCCTCTCCAGAAAAGGGTTCTCCAGCTGGAGAAAGAAAAAGCTGACAAGAAAAGGGCAACTGAAGTTGCCAAACCTCAACCCAAGAGACCTCGCGCCAATTGCGTAGGAAATGGAGCAGCTCGGGTTACTAACGTTGCCACTGACAAGAACTTCTATGCTAGTAGAATGACTGATAGGTATCCTCAGTACATGTATGATCGACCATATGCTTACCCTGTACCAACCGACACCCACGTCCCCTCATTCCTTGGTACTCCCTACAGCCTTCCTCCTGGGCATGGCAACTTCTTTGGAAATGGCTACCACTACCAGGCTACTTACCTGCACTAATCAGTAAACTTTGCTAAAGATCCTTTTAGCTGTTAGTGTTAACCCTTTGCTTAACTAGTACTGAAGTAGCCTTGTTAACTTTTATTCTGATGTAAAAGCTGATACTGTGATCTTTTAATATATGCAGTATGCACTGTCGTTTATGTTATTATTTCTCCCTTCATTTCTTGATATTTGGTTCTTCTCATAAGCTGCTTGTTAGAAGTCAACAGACTAATAACATGTTTGGCCAAGCTGCAAAAATCAGCTTATTGTGAGAAGTGCTTTTTTTCAAAAGTACTCTTGGTGTGAATCAGTTTGTGTTTGGCCAATTTATTTGAACACCACTTCTGAGCGGCCAAACTTTTAAAAACTATTTCTTAGTGTATTTTTCTCAAAAGTGCTTTTCAAAAAAGTACTTTTGGACAGAAGTTAATTTTTTCTGCTTCTCTAAGACTACTTCTGATTCTACTCAAAAACACTTTTTTTTCTTCTAAAAGCTTTGCCAAACACTTATAATTTTGGGAAAAAAAACATTTTTTTTTAAAAAAAAAGTGCTTGGTCAAACATGCAATAAATTTTGGGATTTTTACCTAGCTATACTATATTAATAATTTATTTATTCTCTATGTTGTGAAGTTTTTAAGAAGTATCTAAGTTTTTCTAACAAATTGCATATATTGCTTCTTAAAAGACTCCCACTCCATTATTAGTGCCTTCAATTATATCCTTTCCTTTTTTTCCCCTCTCCTCTCCTCTCTTCCTTTTTTTTTTTACATCAAATTCCCTTAATCTATGCCCCAAAATTTTCATCCTCTTTTTCCACCATTATCGAGAGCTTTATATTGTTAAAATATTTTGAAATTTTATGATAATTGTATGATAACGGTATCATAATTGTATTTGAATTGTATCAGATACATATCTAATACGTAAATGTATCATACTTGTATCATAATTGTATCTAACTTGTATGTTGTATATTAACACCCAAAATAATACCTGCTACAATACTAATAAATTAATATACAATTATCATACTTGTGATACAAATTGTAAAATTCGTCACGAACGCATAACTGCTCGTAACAATATACAGTGAATATACAATTATCATATATTTGTAATGCAATTCCTGCAACAATTATGATACAATTATAATACAATCACGATACATTTCTAAAAAACTGTGATATAATTATGATCTCATCTTCTTCAAGTTTCGATCACAACTCTACACTAAAAAATTAATATATTCATATTATAATTGTATTAGTATTGAATTGAGTATATTTTGGGTATTGATGTATCATATATAAGTCACATACAATAAAGATATTAGAAAGAAAGAAAACAAGATTAAAAATTTACTCACAACTTGATTCTAGAGTAATATTTCGAATTTCGTCGTATTGTATCAATAAGAAATAGAGATTTTGGGTGATTCGTAAGGGAAAAATTGAATTTCAAAAGCTTTGAAAGTGTAAAATAATCGGGGGGGGATATCTTTGGGTAAGCAAGATATCTTGGGTAAGAATAATTTTTGATAATTGTTAAGGAAGAGAAAAGATATTTTGTAATCCTTTGGGAAAGGAAAGAATCTTAGATGTAGGAGGAGTTATTGAAAATGGAGGTTGAGTGTCATGTAACTGCTAAACTAGATTTAAGGGGTTTTGAATTTCTTCTTTTTTATGATTTTGTATATAACTAGTAAATATGCATATACAAGTAATTAATAAGGAATTTAAATAAATGTAGTAAATAGGTTTCTATTATAGTATAGCTAAGTAAAAATCCTATAGATTTTGCAATGTACTTTAAATCGTTTATTTAATTAAATCACTTAGGGGTCGTTTGGTATGAGGTATAAGAAGGTATAAGGGTGGTATAAAAATTTAATACCACCTTAATACACTGTTTGGTTAGCAAACCAGGTATAAGTTATCCTGGTGTTAATTTTAACACTGGGATAACTTATACCTTATAGAAGGTGGGGTAATTAGCACCGGTATAACTTATACCTTCTTCTTAGAAATTATACAATTGTCATTCTTAATACAACATACCAAATAATGAATAAACAACAATTCCAGCATAACTAATCTCAGCATAGCTTATCCCAATATAACTTATACCGGTATAAATCGTATTTCAACCCAACAACCCCTGACGCAGTGGATATAACTTAATTCTATGGTAATATAAAGTGGTAAATTTTATTATTTTCCTGTTGTTCTACTATGCGATTTGCTACATGAAAAAAGTCGAAAAACGAATCGTAAATATATTGGTTCATCATAAATCAGTATAGCCAATTAGCATCCAAAATATGCCCATTCTTACCTCCTAAAGACAACTCCATCAATCTATTTTATCCAAAAGACCATCTCCAATTTAAAAATATTCTACAATATAAATTCAATAAGGTTTTTACTTCTATTCTAAACTAGTGTCGAGTTTGAATTATTTTTCAAAATATTATGTACATATATACAAACCCAATGAGTCAATGACAAGGTCCCATGTACTATAACTCTCTACCTCATAACCACGAATTTGTGAGCAAATGATACAATTTGCCTACTCATGATTCTCTTCAGCTTCCTCTAGTACTCTCTGATGCATCGAATTCTTCGAAATGTCGTCACGTCCGTATCAGATTCTCCAGAAAAACGTTATTTTTGAAGGATCAGACACATATCCAACAAATTTTTAGAGAAATATATGATGCATCTTTTGTTATATTTCTGACCCCTTAATTCAGTCCAAAGGATATCTAACAAAACTTGCCATATGGCCAACTGCTTCTTCAACCACGGCCAGTCATCTCAAGAGCAGCTTTGCTTCTTCTTTAATCATAAGATTGCTTGTCCATGAAATATTGCAAGTTTTTGAAAAAAATTCGAAAATAAATTTTCAAAAACCAAAAAGTGGTTTCGATCACTTACTCAAAAAATTTAGAAAAACTTTATTCTCCACTCACAAAATGCAACATTTTTTCAAGTGATTATATGTCCAAACATAATTTCAAAATTCAAATATCATTTTTCAACTAACTCCAAATACTATACCTTTTTTTCAAAACTTACAAATTTTTACTTAAAAGTCTTCCTTTCAACAGGAAAATCTTTGAATCTTGCTTCACCATCTACGCTGTCCAAATTGACAAAGCAAAGACATAAACTATTTTATATAATATATGATGACAGATTTGCGAGACATCTTCTGTTAGTTAGCTTAGCCCATCTCCTTGGTCTCACAAGTTGGAAATTTATTAAATATCATGATGCTTCAGTCAATGACAGGAGTGAAGTACACAAATAGCCCTCAAAGTAGATGCTTTTGAATTTTTTTTCCTTACTTGTCTCATAGTTTAACAAATATTGCCTCTAGATTGCCCCATGGGTATCGCCGGTAATCAGTGGCAAAGCCAGAAATTTATTCAAGGGTGTTCAAACTTGAAAGAAGTGAAAAACATTCTCCGACAAAGGATGTTCAATATATATAATATACCTCTAAAATATAATATTTTACCTATATATATAGTGTAATTTTTCGACAAAGGATGATCAATTGACTACCTTATGATAATGTAGTTTCGTTCATGCCTATAACTTTTGACTTTGAAGTTCTGCCCGTAAGGCAAGTGAGAGGAAAAAGGAAGTCATATTTATGTAGTTTTGGTTTCAAACTCGTGAGATGTGCTTAACAGCTAATTTTGCGTCCTTACCGCCATAGGTATCTCATTCTTGTTCACTCTTATGTTTTCTTTATAGTCAAATATTTACTCATAAACAAAAAAGATAGGAGTATCTTTTACGGAACGGAAAAGGGTTAAAAATGCCCCTAAACTATTGAAAAAGATTTAAAAATACTCTTCATTCATTTATTGGGTAAAAATAACTCTCCATCTCCTTTACTTGTAAAACGTGAAGACTTGAAAACTTGATCCAGCAACAGTGAGGAAAAAGAGTAAATAATAGAAGGCCAATTATATGTCTAGCGAATAACTTTTCCTGATTCTCGGTTCTCTCAATCTGAACAGCGCCCGATCTTACTACGGTTAACGCCAGTAATCCATGCCAGACAATCACGGAGCTTTCTCGTTTTAGAATAAAGGTCACACTTAGATAGTGTGGTTATCTCTATATCATGTGTTATTTCAAACAAATGAACTTGACCCTACACTGTTAGTCCTCTGGCTGACAAGCCAGAATTTAACAGCAACTGTTCTTCGCCTGATACATTTTTGTCACAACAACAACAACAACAACAACAACCCAGTATAATCCCACAAGTAGGGTTTGGGGAGGGTAGTGTGTACGCAGACCTTACCCCTATCCTAGGGTAGAGAGGCTGTTTCCAATAGACCGACCCTCGGCATCCTTCCCTCCAAGAACTCCCCACCTTGCTCTTGGGATGACTCGAACTCACAACTACTACCTACTTGAGTATTTCCTACTTGCTTCTAAACTATATTAAGCAATTTCAGTGTCCACTTCACTTTGAACAAGTGATGAATTCCCAAATAGGAACTAACGGAAGGGACAAACAACTTTTTCCAATGCAATGCATAAGGTTATGGAGCTGGAGAAGATCAAAACAGATCGATAATCAAGAGGATGCGTTTTCAAGTTGAGGCGCCCTCCTTTCAAGTCAACAACCAGAGGAAATGTTTCAAACTAAAAAATAAAAAACATGGAATAGAAAGGTGAGTGCAAAGTTGGCCTACACAAGACACATAGCAGTAAAAAAGGAAGGGTTGCTAAAATGTATAAATGAATAATTGTATATAACAAATGGATAGCTGAAGGAAACAAAAAGAGGGTCTCTTTTCAATACCCTGCTCTGAAGTCCAAACGGTCTACCATATTACAACAACATCATCATCAACAACAACAACAAAAAACCCACTATGTTCTCAACAGGTGGGGTCTGGGGAGGGTAGTCTATGCGCAGACCTTACCCCTAACCTTACCACAAGAGGTTGTTTCCAATAGACCCTCGACTCTGAAAGGGTGAGAAGAAGAGGAAAGCAAGAAAGGAAGAGAGAAGAAAAAGAGGGAGATAAAGGATAAGTAGTACCAAATAATGGCAACAAGGAATACAATACCCGAAAATGAAAGAGACAACTGATCTTATAGATTAAACCACCTTAGGATGAGATTCCGAATACAATTATGATGAGGGATTTGTCAAAAGGTCTTTTAACCACTCCAGAAAAGGAAATTATGGTCTTTTAACCACATCCACAACCCCACAAGAAATGCTTGGGCAGACAAGAAAACAATATAAAAGGAAAAATAAAATAAACGTCCACTAGTTTAATTGCTTATGACATTTATAAGGATGACATAACATGTAACCATGCCCGCATGCTGCTTTATCACCATTTGTAAATATGACAGAGATACCTAATTTTTGGCAAAATACCACCAATAAATTTCAGTTTGGCACTAAGGAGGTTCTTTTGAAGCCCATTCTTAAGAAACATAGCAAGGCAAAGCCTAGTGTCAGTGATGCGCTAAATTTGCTATGTTAGTGGCAATTTGAAGTAGCAAGCAACGAGGAATAAAGTGGTTTATAATTGTTAATGGAACTAAAAAATCAACCACCATATCGTTTAAGCCCTTATAGCAGGATCATGTGGACAGCTTGGAAGATGCACAACTCTTTTACCAACTATTCCAAAATGTCTTGAAATTATAGAAAGATATTTGCACGATCAACTTGAATGTACATATAAATTCTAGGAGATCAAAAGTTTTTGTCAGTTGGAAAGACTAACATACCCCGCACTCTAGGGGTGGGCATAAAATCCGAAAAACCGAATTCCGAACCGAACCGAATTAATTCGGTATTTCGGTATTTCGGTCTACTTCGGTATTAATTTTTCGGTATTTCGGTTCGGTTTTCGGTATTACAATTTTAAAAATTTGGTATACCGAATATACCGAATATACCGAAATTTTAAGTATATATTTTTTTGGGACCTATACTAACACACCTAGTGTCCAACCCAATGTAATTCCCATTTCCCGACGCCCCAAGCCCAGCCCAATGTAATTCCTAGTGAATCACAGTGAATGTGATGTAGCGTTTGTAGCGTTTATAGAGCTGTTTCTAAATGCAACAGCTTTTGTAGCGTTTTAAGGCATTTTGGGTGTTAGTTCACTTTCTATTATGTTTTAGCTTTAGTAATTACTGCATCTTCTTAATTATTATCGTTTGTTCCTGCCAAAAGATATTTTCTACTCTATGTGCTCTTTTGGCGAAGGGTATAAAGAGGATATTTGCGTTGGTATTCATAAACCGAATACTTTACCGAAACCGTACCGAAACCGTACCGAACCAAAATAATAAATACCGAACCGTACCGAACTAATTTGGTACGGTATTTGGTATACACAATTAATAAACCGAATACCGAAATACCGAACCGAAATTCTTAAATACCGAACCGAAATACCGAATGCCCACCCCTACCGCACTCCACATGGAAACTGCTCAAGAACTACAAACATCTATAAAATTTATATGAGAAGCACCTAGCTTTTCACACATCAGTATTCAGTACTTCAAGCTAGGGAGAAATGATAGAGAAAAGAAGAGGAAAGATTCAACTTATTTCACAAGAAAGCATGAAGCGGATTATAAAGGCTTTACTGAATACTAGAATCTCTTTTGGCAAGAGAGGTGGCTTAGCAGCTTTTAAGTTTTTCTTTTTTTGTTTATAATTTTTTTTATATAGGCAGTAGCTAAGAAACTAATTATTTAATTAAGCATCAATTCTGTCTTTTGTACTTACATTATGTTTGATGAATAAAACTTTCTAGTTCTTGATTGAAGTATTCAAGGGGTGCCACAGACTTCAGCTTACTCATTTTACTTATAGTTACTGGTTTACAATTCTTACAATGGTTCTTATAGATTTCCTCTTCTCCTCAAGCATTTAACAACAGCTTTGCATCAGTTCCAAACAAGTTTGTTTGTGCTAGCCATATGAATCCTCACTAATCATGATTCTCCGTTTTAACTCAACTCAAGAAGATATTATACAAAATAAAAATAAAAAAGTACTAGAAGTTCTCTTATTTTCTATTGGCATATAAATCCCGACAAGGTTAAAGACACCTAGTAAGCATATGACCTAAAATAAAGGTACAGACATGACGCATTCTTCCCTCTTTTTAAATAAAGGTGATGTCCAAGTCAGTTTGCACATACCTCGACCATTCCACCGGATATCTGCTACCTCACACCAGTATAGGTACCGAGTAACTCTGCCGACCAAAGTTTAGGCGGGTAAAAAGAAATCATACAGTCTTGAAGCATTCATATTTCAATTTATTCACTCTTTGTTCAAGTCTATAATCCCTAACACCTCCAAAGTCTTCAGGCCTATTCCACCCACTATGCCAAATTTTCCCCGCAACACTCATTTACATGCCATTGTGGAAAAAAAAAGAATATGTTACAGTCACTTTCCAGCAAAAATTTGTTCATGACTCATAACAGAATTTGGGTGGTATATGTGGTAGCTAAGTATATGTGGTAGCTAACACAATGTCCCAGGATATCTCTTTGGTGGTCCCCTAATGTCACATTGGGCAAGTTCAAGTGAGTGTACCATCTTGATTAGAGTCTTTAGGCAAGCAATTGGTATCCGTTTAAAAGATAGAACGCAAGATCTAACCCTCATCTTCGGTCTTCCATTGATGCCACTTCCTTCTTACCATTTAGCTATTTTCCCATTGACCCCCCCC
>ML259160.1:20442-40751 GCA_005239495.1 Nicotiana undulata
GGGCACTTGGTCCTAAACTTTGAATTGCAAGTTCAAAAGTTAAGGACACTTGGTCCTGAACTTAGACTTACAAGTTCAAAAGTTAAGGACAGGCAGTCCTTAACTTATAGTTACAAGATCAAAAGTTAAGGGCAATAGTCCTTAACTTTGACTTACAAGTTCAAAAGTTAAGGACGCTTGGTCCTGAAGTTTGAGTGCCAAGTTCAAAAGTTAAGGACATGTAGTCTTGAAGTCCTAAAGTTAAGTTCAAAAGTTGGCATGTAGTCCTGAAGTTAAGTTTAAAAGTTAAGGACATGTAGTCCTGAAATCCTGAAGTTAAGTTGAAAAGTTAAGGACATGAGCAGAAGGGTATTTTCGTCTGGGATGTTAAAGTTTATTAAAGCAGTGGCTAAAGAGTAAAGACATTTTAAATAGTGGCTTAAAACTAAATACATGTGTTATTAGCGGCTAACCGTGCACTTCCCCCTCTAAAAGGTTGTTATTTAAGAACTAGTAAGGGTGTGTTTGGTATGAAGGAAAATATTTTCCGGAAAATATTTTTCAATTTTCCCATGTTTGGTTGGCTTAAATTTTTTGAAAAATATTTTCCTCATCAATTCATTTTCCTCCAATTGGAGGAAAATGTTTTCCCTATCAAGAGAAGGGAAAATATTTTTCAAAACTCCTTCTCAACCTTCCCACCCTATTCCTTACCCTCACCAACCCCCCCCCCACCNAATTTTACAAGTTCCAAAGATATGAGTTCGGAGGTTTATGTGTTTCGAAATTTACGGGTTCAGAAAATATAAAGTTTACGGGTTCGAAATTTCGCAGTTTCGAAAGTTTTGCGGTTCAGAATTTTATGAAATTTATGGTTTCGGAAGGTTGTTGGTTCGAAAATTTATGGCTTCATGTTCATTGTATCAAAATTATTTATGAATACTCTTGAGAAAATATTTTCCTTAATTTGCATACCAAACACTAGAAAATGAATAAGATTACTACTTGTTTTCCAAGAAAATTTTCTTAGAAAACATTTTCCTTTATACCAAACACACCCTAAGTGTGTCTTGAATTTCAGTGCTTCAGGATAAAAAATATCTATAAATTATCATGAAATTATGTGTTTTATTTTAAAATTTAGAGTAAAATAAATGCTGACTAATCTCTAAATAAGATCTCTAACAATAGCTATTTGTGCACCTACCCCACAATTAGAGATGCCAATAACCGTTTCGAACTATAAGGCAAAAGGGTTAAATTTGCGCTTGTACTCTTTGAAATTGAAAATTTGACAATTCCCAGGTGCCCTTTTCATCTTTAATGAAGTAACCTTACTGTATTTTTAATAGGAACGGTTGCCTTTCTTGACTCATAATAGCTCGTAAGTTATTGGGTTCACAATTAAATATTTATATATATTTAATAAATTTTCTAGTACAAATATAAGGTCTAAGCAAAAAGTTATTGAATTCGTCCGAACCTGTAGATGACACCCTCCCTCCGCTCCTGTCACTAATGCAAATACTTCTACTGTCATAATATTTTATTTTTGTCGAAAGTACTACGTTTTAGATAGGGGTAAGGTGTGCGTACATACTACCCTCCCAAACCCCACATGTTAGGATCAAACTTTGTTTGTTGTCGTCGAACGTACTGAATTCATATTTCTACAAGTTACTTGTTGCTCTTTTACAAGTGTACCTGTTGGTTGTTGCCCTTTACACATAATATTATGTGTGTGAAAAGTAAAAACTCACTAAATTCGAATCAAATGATAGATATGAACCCTTAAATTTAAAAATATAATGTATTTAATAGTAAAAAACTTAGAGAAAGAATCCCTCGAACTTAAATACCGAATTAAATATCATTTTGGAATGAAAAAAAAATGGTTTTAAATTCACCGTCCTAAACCTAAACTGACTTACAAGGCAATTCGTGACAATATTTGTCAAAAAAACTGCGTACAACTATGAAGACCCGAATCATATTTGTCATGAAAAAGAGGAATTGTGAAAATAGAACGACACTATTTGTAAAAAAAGAAAAAAATGGTTATATATGTCTACTTGTATTAAATTGATATTGACAGTAGTATATGAAGACACGAATCATATTTATGAAATATTCAAATGTATATTTAGAGGCAAACACAAAGAACATGATAAGTATCATTCCAGCTATACTCTTCCCCACCCTTCACATGCCTTCATTTTCATAAACAATATGTGTTGCTTTCACATCCTACAGCTATTCATTTTTAGATTTTTCTGCACCCACCATTTTTTATATACGATCACTCCACATGCAGAATTAAGATTTAAAGTTTATAAGTTCGAGATTCAAGTCTTTTTTTATGTTACTAAGTTTTAAATAATAATTTCACTATCAGAAATTCAGCCGAAATCGACCGTAGCCAACCAAAAAAACCGACCGAAGTCTATCAGTTTTTTAATTTTTTTTTTACAAAATCGGTCGTTTTTTTACCAACCAACTTAATTTCGACGGATTAAAAGCAGTCGAAAATCGGTCGATTTTTTCAGTTTTCCGACCATTTGGACGATTTTAGGCAGTTTTCTAATAGTGTTTGTACGTATTTAATATATTTCTTAAGAAAAATGTAGGAGTTAGAGTTCGACCAAATCCGTAACATAAAATATGACGATGCTACTTCTTTCTAAGTTTCAACATTTCAAATCAGGTCCATTTCTTACCATCTTTTTTTTTGGTACCAATGATAACTAATATATATTGAAACATGCGTACTGGGTGTGGATGCTCGGGCATCATATTACATATGCTAATATTAGCTATACTATCATATCCGTCATAGCTACTTGATGTATCGCCTCTAGTATTTTCACACTGACGATCCTCTAAACTAGTAGAGGTTGTCGTTGTACTACTTAAGTCCCCAAAATAATGTTCAGCAATCCCAATAGATACATGATTAGTAACAAAACGTATGTTGTTGGCTTGTTCATCCAGCTGTTGCACAGTTGCGATGGGAATCATGCGTAGAGATGACAATCCCGCTGGTCTGCTAGCAGTTGAGTTGATATCGAAGAGGGTGGTTTAACAAAAACTTGCAACACGTCAGCAACTGGCATTCTACTCCCTAGATTTGCAAGATGGTCTGCTACCTCATTCTGTTCCCTGTACGCATGCATGGCTACTGGATCATGGAGTATCCTGAGGAGGTGCATGCAACCAAAAATTAAGTTAGAATAATTTGAGGTTTCACTTTCCAATAGTGTGGTTACCTCCTTTGCATCTATTTCCACTTCCAGCGGTAGCAGTCGCAGTTGTATGGCTATACTTAAGCCTTTGATAAGTGCTTGCAACTCAGCAGTTATACTGTGCACATGAGGAACTGGGCCAGCAAATCCGACCATCCAATCACCCATGTGATTTCTAACGACCCCTCCAATACCGTCTGTGTCCGTTGCAGAAGAAGTTGTCCATCCGTATTGAGTTTGTAATAGTTATCCTTGGTGGAATCCATCTTAGATGCAACGACACTCTATTAGCATGCATGTGTTTTGAGCCTATCATGTATGCATGTTCTATAGCCTGATTTAAAACATTGTAAGGATTGACTTTTGTTCTTTATGTTCATATAGATTTTTATTGCGAGTTGTCCAAAGATGCCAAAGTCTAGTAGCAAGGAAAGTTTTTGAATTTATTTTATAAGGAAAAGTAATTCCTCTGTAGGTTATGAGCTTATTCAACCAATGGATAGGAGCAACATTGAGTGAAACTTTTGTGGGGAAGTGGAGTAGTCCTATGCCATTCCAGTATTGTCTGGCACAAGAGCAATGAAGCAGAATATGATTAATAGTTTCTTGACTATTGGGGCAGAGGATGCAATTAGCATTTATAAAAATTCCGAAGAGTAGGTAATGTATTATGAAGAACCAACCATAAAAAACTTCTAACCTTCGGATGGACTGGCAGATTCCATACCCATGTAAATTCATTACAAAAGTTCGCTGAATATTTGCCATTATCGATCAGTTCTTTGTACATGGTTTGCACAATAACCTTACCACTATTTGTTAGTCCCCATAAAAGTTGATTATGTCGTTGTCCGTAAGTGAAGATGTATTGTTTATTTTTTATTAATTCTATTTCAGTACGAATCTCAAAACAAAAATTTGTCCAGTCCTATACATGATTTTTGAGGATAGTAGAGACAGTGTGTATATCATTTGACTTAGGTAGTGGACCTATAAAATCTCAAAGTTGTACCTGTCTTAAGCCAAGGGTCAGTCCAGGGATTAATATGGGTGCATGTCTTTGAGGGCTTCCAGTAAGGTTTCTGAGGAGGAGCTCACCGATGTTCACGTTAAGGCGCGTGCAACCCGTGAAGCTTGTGGCTATGCACCTGATTCGCCTGGTGGGGACGACGATGATGATGTCGTGGATGGGCTTGCTTCTGATACTTGGTATGACGAAGAATATGCCGAAGGGGATGATGTGGCGTAAGTCCTTGCACTTGATTTTAGGTTGTCTTGTTGTTTTTGTGAGGGCGCACTTGAGCCCATTATAAAAGAAAAACGAGTCATGTAACCTGATCAATTTATAATGGAATGGGTACCTTTTGGTGTATGTTTTGTTTTCTTGTTACTTGTCTTATTTCGTTGTGATGTTATTCTTAGGAGACTGATCATGGACTGACTCGGGGTCATTTTTGGCAAGGCGTAGGATAGTTCGAGCCGTCTCAAATTTAAATAATTCGAGCGATGTCAAATGTGAATAATTCGAGCGATGTTGATATTAGTAATTCGAGCGAGGTCAAATGTTGGTAATTCGAGTGAGGTCGAATGTAAGTGATTTGAGCGAGGTCAAATGTAAATAATTCGAGCAAGTTCGAATGTAAGTGAATCAAGCGAGGTCGAATGTAAATGATTTGAGCGAGGTCGAATGTTGGTAATTTGAGCGAGGTCGAATGTTGGTAATTCGAGCAATGTCGAATGTAAGTGTAGAATGTAGGGTGTGAAGCTATTTGGAGTTGTGAGAAGAATGCTGCGTGTTGCTTTGTTTATTCATTTCATTGGAGAATATTACATGCTTTGGTCAATATATACATTTGAGAAGTTCTCCGTCTACCTAGTCCCTTCATCGGTCTGGCTGGAGTAGTCGATAGGCGGAGCGATGAATAAAAAGCTTGAACTTCAAGGCAGCCCCCTTCATCGTTATTAAAAATCTCCTCGGTAAAACCCATCTGGGGATAAAACCCGAGTGAGGGAAAAAGAGTACGACTTATAGAGTGTCTGTTTTCAGAAGTTGAAGTACTTGAGGTGAGTGACGTTCCAATTATTTGGCAACAACTTTCCTTCAATTGTCTCTAGTTGAAATGACCCTTTGTTAACTGCTACAGTGATTTTGTACGGTCCGTCCCAGTTGGTTCCTAGCTTGCCTTCTTTTGGTTCTTTTCTTGCCTGTGTTTTAGCCTTGAGCACATAGTCCCCGACTTTGAGTGGTCTGACTTTGGCCTTTTTGTTGTAGTACTGTTCTGCTTGCTTTTGTGGGCGATCATTCTTATGTATGACATATCTCTTCGTTCTTCTATCTCGTCGAGGTCTTGCTTCCTGTTCTCGTCGTTGCTTGGTCCGCTTTCTTAGAGTATCTCAGACTTGGTTCCCTAACCTCGACCGGCATGACTGCGTCGGTGCCGTAGTCCAATGAGTATGGAGTTTCTCCTGTGCTTGTGTTTTGGCGTAGTGTGGTATGCCCATAGAACTTCTAGTAGCGGTTCTGGCCACAGTCCCTTGGCGTCTTCGAGTTTCTTTTTCATGATGTTTAATACAGTTTTGTTGGAGGATTCGGCCAGACCATTTCCGGCGGGATGATATGGCGTGGAAGTATTCACTTGATGTGCCATTTCTTAAAGCATTCAACGGTCTTTTTCCCGGTGAGTTGTGTCCCGTTATTACAGTTGATTTCCTTTGAGATGCCATAGCGGCATATGATGTTCCTCTATATGAATGTGATGACCTCTTGTTCGCGTATTTGAGTGAAAGCACCTGCTTCTACCCATTTAGAAAAGTAGTCAGTCAAAACTAAAAGAAAACGTACATTATCTCGACCTGGTGGGAGTGGTCCTATGATGTCCATTCCCTATTTGATTAATGGCCAGGGCGACATGATTGGATAGAGGTTCTCGCCTGCTTGGTGTATCATGAGGGTGTACTTCTGACATTGTTTGCATTTTTTGACGAAGTCGACGACTTCTTTTTTCATGGTGGGTCAATAATAGCCAGCCTGTATGAGGCATCTGACAAGTGCTCGATTGACGGTATGGGCTACCTAATGGCCTTCATGTACTTCTTCGCGTAGTCGTCTTGTTTGGTTTGGCCCTAGGCATTTCTCCAAGAGACCGCCAAACGTCTTTTATATAAGTCGTTGTCGATGATGTTGTGCCTAGTTGCCTGCATTTGGAGCTTTCTAGCTTCTTTTTTGTCTGGCAGGAGTGTTCCCTCCTTCAAGTAGGTTATAATACGGTTGCGCCAGTCCCAGGTTAAGTTTACAGAGTGTACCTCGAGTTGATCTAACGATGAGTGGAGTAGTGTGACGAAGCTCCCCTTTCCGTTTATGCTTTTTGTTGTTGCTGCTAATTTGGCGAGGTCGTCTGCCTCGACATTTTGATCTCGAGGTATTTGATCAAGTCGACATTCGTCAAATTCCGGCAACAATTTGTGGATTTCTGTTTGGTACTTTTGTAGCATTTTCTCCTTGATCTGGTAAGTCCCTGTGACTTGGTTGACGATGAGTTGCGAGTCGCACCGAATGACAACCCGTCGCGCTCCATATTTGAGGGCTAGTTTTAGTCCTGCAATCGCGGCCTCACACTCGGCCTCATTGTTAGTCATATCGGGGCATCGTATAGATTGGCGGATGACCTCTCCTATTGGTACCTCAAGTACGAGTCCTAATCCTAAACTGACGCATTAGAAGCGCCATCGGTGTATAAGACCCATAGATCGGGTAGGTGGAGAGCAGTACGAGAGGCTTCTTGCTCGACTTCAGGCATTATCTTGGCGCTGAAGTCGGCGACGAAGTCGGCTAGTACTTGCGACTTTATCGTCGTTTGCGTCTGATGCGTGATATCGTGCTCTCTTAGTTCGATGGACCATTTGTCCAATCTTCTCGATAGTTTGGGCTTATGGAAAATACTCTTAAGGGGGGAGGTCGTGACTACCGATATGGGATGGCACTGATAATAAGGTCTAAGCTTTCGTGAAGCTATGACCAGTGCCAGAGTCAGTTTTTCGAGGTGGGGATACCTTGTTTCGGCATCCACCAGGGTTTTACTAATATAATAAATTGAAGATTGCGTACCTTTGTTTTCACGGACCAGTACTGCACTTACCACTACTTCTGACACAACCAAATACACCAGGAGGCATTCGCCGGATTCAGCTTTGGCGAGCAGTGTAGGCGAGGAAAAATATGACTTTAGTTCCCTTAAGGCCTCGACGCATTCCGAGTTCCACTGGAGTCCGTTGTCTTTTTTGAGGACGTTGAAATTTTTTTGGCATCTATCGTAGGATCGTGAGATGAATCTCGACAGGGAGGCTATATGGCCGGTCAGTTTTTACACCTGTTTCTTGCTGGTTAGTAGGTCAGGTATTCCTTTAATAGCTTTGATCTGGTCGGGGTTGACTTCTATGCCTCTTTGAGACACCAAAGTATCGAGGAACTTGCCTGAGGTAACGCCGAAGGCGCACTTCTCAGGATTTAGCTTCATGTCGTAGTGCCTCAGTATATCTAAGGCTTTTTTCAGGTGATCTATATGATCTTATTTCCTTTTGGACTTGACTAGCATATTGTCTATGTATACTTCCATTGTTTTGCCGAGTAGTTCTTTGAATTATCTTGGTGACCAGCCTTTGATAAGTTGCTCATGCATTCTTGAATCTAAATGGCATGACTCGATAACAATAAGTCCCTTGGTGAGTTATGCAAGTGGTTTTTTCCCAGTCTTCCTCCTCCATGAGGATCTGGTTATACCCTGAATAGGCGTCCGGGAAGCTTAGCAGTTCATGTCCTGCCGTTGCATTATGAGTTGGTTGATGTGCAACATCCGAAAGGAGTCTTTTGGGCATGCTTTGTTCAGGTCTGTGAAGTCTATGCACATGCGCCACTTTCCGTTTTTGTTCTTTACCATGAATACATTGGCGACCCATTGGGGGTACTTGGATTCTCTGATGGAGTCATTGGCGAATAGTTTTTCTACCTCCTCGCAGACTGCTTCGTCGATTGCAGCGTTGAATTTTCTTCTCATTTTCTGTACTGGTGGGTAGAGTGGATCTACATTCAATTTTTGTGTAGTGATGTCCTTCGAGATATCTGTCATATCTGCATGGGAAAAAGTAAATAGGTCTGCATTGTTAGTTAGAAATTTATGAAATTTACTTGGTTCAGAGAGTTTATGGCCGATGTAGGCTTTTTTATTGGTGTCACTTTTATCTATTTGTACGGGGTCGAGGTCTTCTACCGTCGACCCCGTGGCCACCACGATGTCGGGGTCCTTGTGTAACGACCCGATCGGTCGTTTTGAGAATTTAAGCTCCGTTCGATGGCGTAAGGTCATGAACAACTTCACAAGGATTCAGTTATCAGATTCAGTTTGGAAGCCTAAATGATGGAAGTTGACCGGAGGTTAGACTTTTGTGTAAACAACCTCGGAATGAGTTTTGGGTGATGTCAACAACTTCGTATAATGATTTTGGACTTAGGCACGCGTCCGGAATCGGTTTTGGAGGTTCGTAGAGTAACTGGAGGTAATTCAGCAAAAGTTGGAAAATTTGAGAAGTTTGACCACAATTGACTTTTTGGGATATCGGTGTCGAAATGCGATTCCGAGAGTTGGAATATGATAATATACTAGATTCATGTAGTTTAGCGTCTATTTATACGCGAACTTCATTATGCTTCACTGTCTTAGGAAGGTTGGATGATGTTAAAATGGCTCTAATTGTGGATTTTATGTGTTGTAGGAGCAAGTTGTACTTATGAGGACCTAGGATGGTATGTGAAGCTAAATTAAAGCGATAAAGACCCCTCGGAGTGTGAAATAAGGAAGAAGAAATGAGAAGGCAGAAAGAACGTTCATTTGCTCGGCCTATAGCGCGTCCATTAGCGCGACCGTGCTAGTCCAGGTGCCATAGGCAGATTGAAGTGCAATTAGCGCGGCCATAGCGCGACCGCGCTAGCCCAGCAGTCAGAGACAATGCACTTAGACTTTAGCGTGCCCAGTAGCGCGACCGCCCTAGTCGAGTTCCGCACGCGTTTAATTCAGGGGTAAAATTGGAAACTTGGGGACAATTCCACTTAACCTATAAAAGGTCCAGTTCGCCGATAAGAAGAGATATCTAGATTTTAAGGTCTTGTTCAAGGCAAAGAGAGGAAAGAGGCAAGGAGGACAATTGGGTTTCAAATTTTATCTTTCTTCCTTGTGTTTTTCCCATTTATGATGAATTCTCTTGTTGTTATTATCAACACAATTATGAGTGGCTAATTTATTTAGTCTAAGGTTTTGGTTGAACCTGCTGAAGGATGAATATCTTGTTATATTAATATAGTTTGCCTGGTTTAATCTCTATATGTTTAACTAAATTCTTGTTGTAGTTGATTGAAGGGCCATCAATTAGCTGTGCCTATTTAGTATGTATCTACTCGGTAGAAAGTGCATATTTAGGTAGTAGTTGAACAACATCACTGCCAAAGTGTAGGAGAGATCCATAACCGAGGGTTTAAAGGTGGGATTAGGGATAACGAAACCTTGGGTGCAATCTAAGTGAGCTGTAATAAAAACTAGCTAGCGTAACTCGGGAGAGTGCGCCTAGTAAATTGTCGTAATTACTCAGGAGAGATTTACGGTAACAAGAGTGCTCATGATTGATAGAGACAATTAGGCAAAACTATATGAAACATAGCAGGAAGGGATTCCATCAACAAGGGAAACCTCAACCTTAGATCCTTCTCTTATTTGTTTACAATCCAATCATAGTTAGCTTTTGGTTTAATTAATTTTATTCAGTTATAGTTAGTGGAAACCTCAACCATTGTTATTCATAATCTTTGGGAAGTTGATTACGGAGAATCGAGTGAGTCTGACACCGATAATTGATAGGTTAATTCCCTGTGGGATTCGACTCTAGGATAAATAGTCAGATTATATTTGCAACGTCCGCTTAGTCCTTTTTACAAGGCATAGTTGGGCATGATCAGAATATCTCCGAAATGTTAATTGGGACTTGTCCGCAAAATTTCACGTCATTCTGGGTTGAATAGATAGGTTTCGGCACGAGTTTAGATATTTGAAGATTAGAAAGTTCATAAGTTCGATTTATTGTTTGATTCGTTGTTTCGGCGTTGTTTTATGTGATGTGAGACCTCGAGCGAGTTCGTGTTAGGTTATATGACTTGTTTGTGTGTTTAGACGGGGTCCCGGAGGCCTCGGGTGTGTTTCGGATGGGCTTCGGGTCAATTTTCTTCTATTATTCACTACTGATTCTGTATTCTGCTTTTTATTCTATGAGATCGCATAGGCATAAACGCGATCGCATAGTGCTGCTTTGACCCGCCCAGTCTTTCCTTCACTGCGTTCGCATAGATACGTTCGCGATCGCGGAAGTCTACTTTCCCTTCTTCGCGTTTGCATATACACCATCGCATTCACACAGTAGAGAAATAGGGATGATGGCAGATGGATTTTCCTTATTTGCGTTCACGTAGGAGCCTCTGCGTTCGCGTAGCTCTCCTGCTCTTCTTCTTCGCGTCCGCATCCCATTGTCGCGTTCGCGATGCACAACTGGACAGTAGACATATTTTCCTTTCAATGCTATCACATCAGTTGTTACGCAATCGCATAACACCTTTTGGCCTCTAGATATTTTTCTTCTACGCGATCGCATCCCATCTCACGCGATCGAGATGCTTAAAAATTTGGGCAGACAAATTATATTCCAAAATCGAGGGTTTCACCATTTTTATCACATTTTGACTTCTAGAGCTCGGATCTTGGCATTTTTTCATGGGTTTTCACGAAATTTGATTGAGTAAGTGTTCTTCAACTATAATTAAACATATTCCATGACTTTATCTTTACCTTCATCATTTAAATTGTGTTTTGAGTTGAGGAAACTGTGGATTTTGAAAGAAAATTTCTAAAAGGAAAACTCATGATTCGAGGGACCAAATGGTATCAGAATTTGATAAATTTTATATGGTTGAACTCGTATCGGAATGGGTATTCAGATTTTATAAAATTTGACAGGTTCCGAGGTGCGGGCCCGGGGGTCGACTTTTGGGTCGATTTTATATTTCTGTAAAGATTGAAACTTTATTATTTGAAATAGTTCCTTATACGATTTATGTGTGTTTTGGAGTTGTTATAGTTGGATGTGAGACGTCCGGAGGTCTTTTCGCCCAAGAAATCTATTTTAGAGTACCGAGTTGTCGTCTTCGAGGTAAGTATCTTGCCTAACCTTGTGGGGGGGGGGGACTACCCCTTAGGAATTGAGTCTTCTATGTTGATTGTAGCCCGTGTACGCGAGGTGACGAGTGCGTACTCGGACTTGTTTGTATGAATTTGGCCTTTTAGGGTTCTTAGGTCCTTATATTCCCGGTGTATGAATTTGTAATTGTTATGACTAAGTTTCTGATTGCTAGTTCCATCTCTTCCTGCTTAAATTTGGATTTACTTGCTTTAAATTTACTTTGTGGTCGGTTTGATCTTAATTGACTTAGTTGTAGAATTTTACTTCTCCTATTATCATGCTATATATCATAAACTGCCTATTTAGCTAAAATTAGTAATATATCGCCTTGTAGTTGTTAGTAGAAATTGGAATTTGGATTTATCTGTAGCCGGTTACCCTTACTTGGGTTGTAGAGAATCCATCATAATCATTCAACCAAAAAGGGGAATCTAGATGATCTGCACTTTAGTCGAGTAGTTGTATTTGGGAATCTCTTGACTTGTGATGACATCCTATTGTGGACTTGAATACTGTGAATTCGGTGTTACGTCGTGTTCTCCCTAGCTAAGTTGTGTTATCTACACTTATTATTTCCTTTTTAGTGGTTATTCCTTGTGAATGAGTTCTACCGTTCTTGTATTGATTTTCTCGTCGTACATATCATTTCTATCTTTTGTTGCCTTGTAATTGTTGTGGTAATGTACGATGTTTCTGTCGTGTTGTGGTTGTTATCTCCATGATTGCATTGCATATATAAAATTGGGACTACAGACATATTCCGGGATATCCCCCTGTACTGCATATTTATTTTGGGACTACAGACGTATTCCGGGAGAACCCCCTGTACTGCATGATAAATTCTGAGCTACAGGCGGAGTTCCGGTAGATTTATATTGAATAGATTATGATCGAAAGACATATATTGAAAAGTATAGCTGAAAAGAACTTATCTTGAAGGAAACTATATCTGAAAGACTTTTATTTCAAAGGTATATTTGAAAAGCATTTGTCTTGCAGAAAACGATGTTGAAAGGCATTTATTGGGGAAGTATATTTGAAAATCATTTATTTCGAAGGAACTATGTTCGAAGATTTCCCTTTCTAAAAATGTATATGTATATATTCGGAGAAAGTATATTTCAAGGAAAATTTTCTATTTGAAATGATTATATTCAAAACTTTCAATATAAACTTATGGGTGAATGTTTACACTCAAAGTATTTTCCAAAAACAATTGGGGTTGTTGGCTAAGGCCAGACGTGGAAACTGTTGCAGTGCTGAATTGTTACTTGTTCTTGTCATATTGTGGTTTTCGGTTTTCGGGTTGTGTTCCCGTCCTTCCTTCTATGTATTACCATGATCTTTCGTTGTATTTTACTGTACTTTCCTTCCGCTTGAATTCGTTAAGTGTTAATCACACTGTGTAGTCATTAAATAGACGTCATTTTCTGTTATTCTCATATTTATGTCTGTTTGATTTATTAGACCAGTGGGTGTCCTGACTAGTCCTCGTCACTACTTCACCGAGGTTAGTCTTGATACTTACTGGGCACTGCTGTGGTGTGCTCATTCTACAGTTCTGCATATTTTTGTGCAGATTCCAGGTTTTGCATAGCCGGTCGATCAATATTTAGCAGCGCGGTTGCTGTTGTGGAGACTCAAGGTCAAACTGCTCCAGCGTTCACGGTTTCAGATTCACCCTCTTATGTTTCTGTTTGCACTGTTGTACTTATTTCTGAACAGTGGTATTTTTAGGAGTTTTCTTATAATTTCTTTAAAGCTTATGACTTGTACTTACTGGGTTTTGGGACAAGTATAAAGTGTTGATATTTATTTTAAAAAGGAGTTAAACGATTCTTGTACTATAATTTGATGTTCGTTAATAATAGGCTTACCTAGTCCTTAAGACTAGGTGCCGTCACGATACCCAACAGAGAGAAAATTGGACTGTGACACCTTGATGACGTCATTTTAATCGTCGGGTTTGGTCCCCAACTTTGGTAATTGCTATGCTTCTGAGCTTGCTCCCTTCAATTATTGAGTACAGTCTTGGGCGATGCGATAGCATACTTGGGATGTGCGATGTTCGCCCCGGATGCTGAATATTCCCCACGGGGTAGGGAACTTGATTACTTGATATAGGCTGGATGGAATGGCTCTCATGCCGTTTACCCAAGGTCGTCTTATGATAGCATTGTAGGATGTATCATGGTTCATGATATGGAACGTTGTCTCCAAGGTGGCGCCCCCGGCCAAGACGGGTAGCGTTATTTCTCCCGAAGTTTGCTCCAGTGCATTGTTAAACCCCGTTAGTGTTATGCAGCGTGGTACTATTTTCTCCTCAAGCCTCATTTGGGCGAGAACTCGGGGGTGGATAATACACGCGCCGCTTCCATCGTCGACCATTATTCTTCTCATATAAGTATCTAAAACTCGTAAGGTAATAACAAGAGCATCGATGTGAGGGAAAGTCAAATCGTTGGTTTCTGACTTATCGAAGATGATACTGTCTTTGAGGTCGTAATACCGTTCGTGTGTGATTGATCGCTTCAGTTTGTGCATGGTGGCGAACTTCACGTGGTTGATTGTGGCCTCATCGCCCCCGTCGATGATCATTTGGATGGTGCGGGTGGGGGAGGGTGGCTTTGTGGGGCCTTGGTGTTGTTCTCGTCCTCTGCCAAAGTTGGCTCTTTCAGGGTCACTCATTAGTTCTTTTAAGTGTCCTTGGTTGAGCATGTTCAACACTTCTTGTCGTAAAGCTATGCAGTCCTCAGTCTTGTGGACTCGTTCTTGGTGGAACTCACAGAGAGACATCGACCTTCTGGTGTTTGGGTCGAATTTCATCTTTTGCGGCCACTTCACCTTTGGGCCAAGATTTTCCAGTGCGTACACTATTTCTGAAGGGGAAACACAAAAATTGTTAGTAGATAAAGGTGAGGGAATACCTTTGTCGTTTCGTTGAGTCCCTGTATTTGTCCTAGAAGGCCCTTCCATATGGCGAGGAGATGACAAAATAACCGTTCTGACATAAGGCTGGTGTCTATCCCGGTTGGGACGTGGGGATGAGTGATCTCTTCGGGTATCATTGCGGCGATCTCGTCTCGATTCTGTGTGGATTGATGTTAGACGTTGAGGTAGTCCTCGTCTGCTCGGAACTCGGCGCAGTAGGAGTTGTGAATTTCTTCTCAAGCAGTGGGAGGGTACTTCATGAGTCTGCTCAGTAATTTTCTGGTCACCCTCGACCCATTTCTGTTTAGTCCATTTTGGAAGGCCGCCACAGCCATACCTTCAGATACATTTTGCAAGCTCAGCCTGTCTTTGTTGAATTGGGCGAGGAAGTCCATGAGTCCCTCGCCGGGCGACTGTCTAACGACGAATATGTCACTCACCCTGGCCTCAGGCTTTTTGGCTCCAGCGTGGGCGTTTACAAATTTATCGGCCATTTCCTCAAACATTGTTTTAGACCGTGTCGGTAGCTGTGAGTACCACGTCAAGGCTCCCCCTGTTAGGGTTTTGCCGAACGTTTTTAGCAATACTGACAACACTTTCTCCTTTGAAAGGTCACTGTCTTTCACTGCAGTGACGTAATAAACTATGTGATCTTCGGGGTCCGTCGTGCCGTCATATATTTTCAATTATGACGGCATTTTGAAGGTTTTGGGAATGGGGGTATGGGGCCACTTCTTCGTTGTATGGTTGTTCTACGAACCGGCCGACGTCCTGTTTAGGCAGGAGTTTTGGGGCACCGGGTATCTTGTCGACCCTCTCCTGGTGCTCTTTGTTTTTTTTGTGTGGATAAAACTAACATTTCATTTTATCAAAAAAACTGTCTTTACAAACCCAGATTAATGTTGACCATCAATCTCCTACTCACTATTACAAGATTTAAACTCTATGACTACACTGAACTTGACTAAAAATACAAGCTACTCTAAGGAAAATTGTTTAAGCTCTCCAATGCTTGTTGCCATTTTATATTTTTCCTCCCTTGTATGTGCATGTGTATAGAAATTTCCTTGCATAGTTCATCCACCATGTATCTACTCTTGTTAAATTTGATAGAGTTTCTTTCGCGCCAAATACAATAGACAACCACCGCAAAAGCTATTGTAGTTATCACTGCTTTCCAATTCTTCCTTTTTGCAAAGTGGCTTATCCATTCCATTTCATTCTGCCATTTTCCTATTTGCCTTGCAACTCCCAACCATTTCAATATTTTGTCCCATAGTTTGTTCGTGTTTGGACAACCAAAATAGAGATGATCGAAGGTTTCCATATTATTTACACAAAACACACACTCTAATGGAAATGGAATTCCAAACTTTATGAGTCTATCCATAGTTGCTATCCTTTGATGAATAGCCAACCATAGATGAAATTTGAATCGTGGATGAATCTGTGTATGTAAATGAATGCTTTTCCATCCAACTTTTGGAAACTGAGGTTGCATCTGAACATAAGCTTTATGTATTTGGAACTTGCTTTGTTTCACTAAGTTTTCCAGTGTAGAGTTAAGACTGCTGTGTACTAAACTCAACTGCACCAATTCTCTCCTTGCCTCTATGATTTTCCTGACAACCCATTGTTGATACCCAATTTTTTCTCAAAATATTTTTTAATTTGCATATATACCTTCAAAACCATGCTTTCGTACAGTTAGTATTTTTCTATAATTTTTCTATATTTTATTAATTTATTTTAATTTATCTAGCATTTTATTTCCAATAATTAATTACAAAAATTGCATTACAAATGATTTCAAAAGCATTTCCTGATTTTATTTATTATTTAGAGTTCTACTAAGACCAAATTATTTCACAATTAGCCAAATTTATACCTTTTGGCTATAATTGCAGTAACTTTGCAATTATAGCCCAATCATTTGATTTTGCACTATGTTTACCCAGAAATTAATCATCTGTATTTTTTAAATACTGAGTAATCATTTTAATTTATTTTCTAAACATGAATTTCATTTTTTATAATTATCAGTTATTTTTATAAATTATTTTAGTTAATTTAATTAGGTATTTAACAACTAGCCATTTTTGTTTCAATTATAGCCTAAAATTAGCTTAACCCCTAACCCAATTACATAACCCAACAGAGCCCCAAGCCCAATTCCTAAACTACCCGGCCCAATCCGGAATTAATCTCGACCGTTGATAAAATTGATCAACGGTCTAGATTCCCCCTTTCCTAAAATAAACCTAAAGATTACCCTTTCCCCCCTTCCCATTTCCCCCCCACCTTCTGCCGCCTCAACTCTCTCATCTCTTCGACTCCCTCTACTAAACCTAGCCCCTTCTCCGGCCGTCGCATTGCCGGAAAGCATGGTGGTTTCACAACCCACAGCCTCGTGGCTCCCTCCTTAACGTGTGTCACTGCTCTTGAAGCCCTCAAGTGAACCAGAGGCGGTTCACTCACCTCCTATGATCTCATTCCATTTTTCCGGCCATCCATGGTCATCCGAGTAAGATCTTACACTTTCTGGTTAACACCGGTGATTTTGAGTTACTTCTCCTTCTTTCTGGGTTCTCTCTTTGAAACCCTAACTTCTAAAACTCTCGATTCTTCGAGATCTGTAACAGATCTATACATATTATGAGTTCTTTTAATGTTTTCTTCAAAGATTTTTTATTTTTCCTAAAACGATTCTTCGTCTACCAAACTAGGGTTCCTGAAACCCCTTTTAAAATAGTTTTCCTTTTAGATTTCTAGCGTTATTATATGATTTCATCATGTTTATCGTTATTTAAACCTTTTCTCTTTTGGTCTGATTTATTTGCTAAAAACCCTAGGTTTTCGGTTTCAATTCTATATTCTAAAGTGTGATACGTTTGATTAATCTGTGCATGCGTTAGATTCTCATGAGCTTCTCAAGTCTCTATGATTTTACCCTATTGTTTTCCTTATTAGACCTGTTGATTTTTGTTTTTCCGCTCATACTGTGCTTGTTTTGTTATCTCCTCTAATTGCTATAATTTTTTCTACGAGATTCTTGCTACTATGATCGTTAGCATCCTTGTTCTGTCGATTATACCATGGGTATTCTGTTAAATCCTTTAATTATTTGCTATGTCCTATGTCATTAGGGTTTCTGATTTTGCATAATAAGTGTTCATTCCGCCTAAGTTTGTGTGATTAGTATTGTTCTCTACTGATTCTGAGTATTTTCTTAAAATTTGTGATGTTTTCCCTAATTGATGCTTATTTCCTGTGATTTGAATTTCACGAGGGTTTTCTTACTAGGTTTCCGGAATTAAATTGTTCCCTGCCTTATGCTTATGAATACTTTGCTGTCAAGTTGATTCCTAAGCCCTTCCTTAATTGGAATATTCTGAACTTAGCCTCTATTACACGCCTTATTATTTTACTATGCTGAAATTTATTTCCTTATGTGCCTCATATGGTGTCTTTCCTTATTGATCACATGTCTCTTACTTTTACTATGCTGAAATTACCTTATCAATAACATGTTTATTACCGTTTGAAATTTAACCCCTTAATTAGGGGAAGCACTTAAATTGATTTTGGATTGATTGATTCTGATTCCTTATTTACAGCTTTACTATGGACTTTACCTTATTTCTGCCTATTTTCAAAACTATATATACTCCACTCTCTCATTAACACAAGAGACAAATACACATTGTTCAAACTCTCTCTCTTAAACACACATATACTCTCTTCTGCTCCTCTTCTGATTACTTGCTACTATCTGTCGGCTACAAGCCAAGACTGATTATTCTACTCTCTTATTCTTCATTCTGTGTTTGTCATCTTATATCTGATATGTCTTAATTACAATTAGAGTTTCAAATCAATATGTTTCTCTTAGTGTTTCAATTCATCCTGTTTTTGATATGTTTCTACTTGTGGTTTTGCTGTGATTTTTGCACTTAACTTGATTGCACTGATTCCATCTTACATGTTATGTATTCCCTCAACATGTTTACCCCCTTTTGGCATATTTCAATATGATTCTGCTTCATTTATGCTTTCTTTAGATTCATGGAATACAACAGTTTATGCTATATGATGCTTAGTTTCCCTGTAGTCTTGAAATGCATGTTATGCCCTTACCCCCTAAAGGTTCCTTTGATCCTGAACTTATGTGTCATTCTACTTACTGTGTACCTGCCTCTATATGCTTCATATATGTCCCTAACCCCTCATTCCCTTGCTTGTGATTGTTAAACTTGTTATGGTTCTTGTTTCTTGTTCTATGTGTACTGTTTTGATTCTGAGACTCTGATTATCTTACCCCTTTTCCTTTCAAACTATCTTCACTGAAGTAAAACTCTTCTATTGTTCTTCAAGGCTTATTTCAAACCAGTCTGTTTTCAAAAGCTGTTTTCCTACTTAATCCTTTCAAAACTATGTCAAGCACTCTCACTTTACTCTTAGAAACCTAGGTTTTGCCCCTCTAATGTGTGACTGCTTTGGGATCCCTGTGAGATCCCTCTGAACTCTGATACATTAGAGCTGGTTCTTCCACACTACACTTACTCAACTATGGTTATGAAAATCTGGGTGTGAGCACTGCCCGAGATCCCTTGAGGTCCTTAAGGAACTCTTGTCATGACCCAATTTCGCAGTCATGATGGCGCCTGTCGTGGAACCAAGCCAACCACCTATTTATAGCTAATCTAGACCCGATTATCAGAGAAAATACCATTTTAAACAAGTCTAAAGTCGATAGTAATAATAATCAATCTGAATTTGAAAACAATTTGTGAAACCAAAACCCAAATCCTACAAAACACGGATCCAGTATGTCACGACCCGTTTCCGGGTTGTGATGGCGCATGTCGTGGAACCAGGATAGCCAACCGTTACAACAATACTCAATTCATTTACTAGAGAAATTTCCTCATCATTGGCTCAATTCATAGAAATACGGACATTTTAATCATTTAAAACAGTCTAACAAAAGAAATAAGCTCCAACAATCAACCTAGGATCTGGAGTCACGCAGTCATGAGCTACTAACATCAATACAACTGAGAATAATGATACTGAAGTTTTAAGTTTCAAAGTTCTAATACAGAAGGGAAGAATAGGGAAAAGAGGGACGGGACAGCGAACGCCAGCTGCTACCTCGTCGGCGCTGGGAGAATAGCTGCTACCACCCCTTCGCGTCAAGTCTCGGTGCACCTGGATCTGCACACATAGTGTGCAGGTAAGTAACGAAAACAACCTACGGTCTGAGGAGGTAGTGACGAACTCAACCTCCGTAAATCACAGTTCGAATAATGAATATTTCAGGAATAACCGAGTATATCAGTGACAATATCCGTAAATAACAATTAAATGCCATGTATGTATCATGCAAATCTCACAGGTAGTCCTCTCGGTACACATAATTGGCCATTGGCTCAGGGAAATCCATCCCGTAACATGTACGACGTGGTGACTCAGTCACTAAGTACCGAGGGAGCAGGCCAATTCAGCCTTTCGGAGAAATCCATCTCCGGGATATCATACTCATCCATAATCTGTACCAGGGAAATCCATCCATCCATATCTCATAAACAGTATCCGTGCCAGGGAAATCCATCCCTCTATGTGTCATATCTCGGACAAATCCATGTCCATGGAAATCCATCCCTCAACATCTCATATCTCGGACAATCCATGTCCAGGGAAATCCATCCCTCAATAACTGTGCGCTCACTGGTGGAGTAAAGACTCCGAAGGGGCCGCCAAGGATATGGCCCAAGCGCTATATATATATCAAACCCACGAAGGGTATATCATCTCAACATTTGTCTCTAGGCCCATACTCAGTCAGAATTACCAGTCTCCTCACAATACTCTCATTATGTAACA